>JAPDVR010000019.1:42924939-42964939 GCA_026230005.1 Gila orcuttii | reverse complement strand
AAATTGTTGTTTTCATCCCAGGCCTAGCTCATGTCCGGAGTGTCCAGTAGAGGTCACTGTGCTCATGTTGAATCACTGAACTCTTAACTCTTTCACTCCTGTAGCTGCGAGAGAAAGAGGTGTGTGGATATTATTCTTCAGAATGAAACTGATGAAGTTTAACAGTTTAGACCAGGGCTCTCGCATTTCAACCCGTTCACACGCTCACACGCCACACCTTGTATTTCTCACGCTGAGGAGTAAGGGAACTTGTCCCGCTATACAATTAATGGACGAGGCGCAGGCAAACGGAGGGAAGTTCTCTGCCGAGTTCATAGCATCTGTCTCGAGTTATACAGAGATAAATGCTAGCTACCAGCCAATCAGATATTAGAATTAGTTGTTTCCGGGTAAATTATGTGTTCCCGCTGCAAGCACGTTCGTTACTAGACAACACGCGCACACACGGAGTGGAAGTTGAAAGAGCACGATCTGATGAATGCGGTTTGCGGACATCTTCATTTATTTATTTTTTATTTTTTTTAGCATTTTGATTTTAAGATTCCTGGACGATATCTCTTGCCTGTGATCAAAGACAGTGAGAGCTGATGCTGAGGAGTATAGCCAAATTCGTGCTAAATTATTTTTGATGCATTCAAAAACTCTCCAACCGCTTTTAAAGGGGTCATCGGATGCAAAATACACTTTTATATGGTATTTGCAAATAAATGTGTCTTTGCAGTGTGTGGACACAATCACCATGCAATGAAAAAAATCCATTCACTTTTTTTTAATCCTCAAAAAGCCAAAAAGTTGTTGCTCATTATCATTTAAAGAGACATGCACCCGAAACGGGTCACTGTGAACAGAGCTGTTTTTGAAGAGGTAAAAAGGGTGTTGTTTTACACAACCATTGAGAAATTTTAACCAAAGTATGTTACAAACTTTACATGAAGACCCAAAAGAATCATACCAACTTGTGGAAAATGGGCGTCTGATGACCCCTGTAAAGGTGACCGGTTTGGGTCTTGACATTCATGCTCAGGGCAAGTTATTACACAATGTTATGTACATTGAGCACTGATGTTCAGTTGGCTTGTTTGGGGTCAAATTTATTTTTATTTTTCAATAAATTTGTATTTTTAAAATATAACTATTTATTTTATTTGGATGAATTTGTCTTTTTATCAGATTTAACAATTGTTATAATTTCCATTTGTGCTGGTCAATTATGAACAATAGGCAAAATTGAACTGCTAGCAAAAATTGAAGCGAATTTGGTTGGTTCGAGGGACCGCTGCTGCAAATATTTGGGTGGCTCCTCCCCTAAATCTCACTCTAAACTTTTGATAAAACTTGAGAGCCCTGGTTTAGATTTGATTGTATTGAGTGATTAACAGAGATAAGAGACTTTAATTTCCCAATGACACTTTGTTTTGTTTGGTACTTAATAATAATCACAGGAACACGGATAAGATGCACATAAATATGCATGTAAACATGCCAACACTCCTGTTCTTCCTCAGTGCTCACAGTGTGTTATACGACTCTGGGTTAAGTGATCCTTTGTTCTGATTCAATGGTGGTACTATGAGCTTACAATCATTCCTGACGAATCAAAGTGGGATCTTAACAGGAATGATGGATTCCCAGCGTGGAATATTAACTTGGTTTATGCGGGACCAGCACATGTTGGAAGATACAGACAAAATGGCCAAAGATTCATTAAGCGTGGAAGATCCATGCAATGGAAAATGGCAGTATAATGCCCCTTTCACACAGAGATTCTGGAAAATACATGAATAAAGTGACCCGGGATTTGACCCGGGTTCATTTGACTTTGATTCATTCACACTGCCAGTGATTTTCCGGAATCAGAGAGTGCGTTCACACACAACCCGTAAAAATCCCGTAAAGACACGTGACATCGATGTGACATGTAATGTCTCAGCAGCGTCTATAGTTTGCTTATGAGCTGCGATTTCTCTCTGGAGAAACCACGCTTGTGCATTTTTTTCTCTGATTCGATCATAAACTAGCGCATTACGTACCGTTTCACTGCTTTCACTTCACTTCAGCGCCATCATTACGACACGGCACTGATTACGGCTTTTGTTCACACAGCGCACGTTCCGGGACTGATCCCGGCAATGTTACTAGAGCCCCATCCCGGCATCAATCCCGGGTCGTGTTTGCGTTCACACAGAAGGTGTTCCGGCAATTTCCTGGGATCAACGCGCTGTGTGAAAGGGGCTTTGTTGGGCCACATATCTCATACTGGGAGATATTATCAGAAGACACAGAAGAGCATATAGAAAAGTGAAATCACGAATCACTATAATATAGAGCATCCCAACACATCATGTGGAATCATAATACAGGTTTATGTGATGCCAGAAGAAAAAAATGGTAGAGTGTGTGTTAATTGTGTGTCCCGTATATGAGAGATAAGAGAAAGGAGGAATCTTATTAAAGAATTATAAAATCAGGATGTCAATTCACATAGATAACAGTCCAACTTCAGGAAAATTCATAAATTATGACGAGTGGACTTAAATGTAGGGTGTGGGAATATTCTATAGGTATTATCAATGTTGAAAACAGTTGTGCTGCTTCATATTTTTGTGGATATGCTACCATGGAAAATTTTGTTATAAGATATTTGTATTTTTACATTTTTTTAAAGAAATTAATACATTTATTTAGCAAGAACACATTGAAGTGTTTATAAAGTAAAGACACTTATAATGTTACAAAATAACTTAATCAAATAACCCTGAAAAACAAATGTATCAGTTTTCACAAAAATTATAAGAAATCTTGATGAGCAGAAGATTTTCATGCCCATTTCCCGAGTTCCACTAGAATTGCCTTTTCCAAAATGGCAATGCCATAAAACATATATAGCTGCAGGCAGCGATGCAGGGCCCTGGAGCGGCTGAAGCACAACGCAGAGCCAGAAGAACAAAAACAGAAATGAAATATGGACTTGTTTTGTGTTTGAGAAAGGTCTTCAACGTGTTAAAACATACAGGGGTCATTGAAGTCTATAGTTTAAGGGACCATTTCTCAGTTAAAGCCTTACTTTACTGCATTAGACTAAAGTTTAGCTCTCCTTGATTGAAAGAACGCATTATCTTGATGTTTTGAGACGACTCTACTGTTTATAGTTAGAGCCTGGCCAAATCCAACCTTGGAAAAGCTGTCTGTGTGTGTGTGTGTGTGTGTGTGTGTGTTGGTTACAGGTTAAGGAACCACTGGCATTACTGGAGATTGACTGAGTTGTTGTTCGGGGCAGGCTGGCGTTCAGAAACCAAGATCTGCAACCCGGAAGGTCACGAAAATTACTAAACTTATCTATTTCTTAGCCAATCAGAATCATTCAACCTGAAGTAATGACATAGCTTAGGCCTTGGTGACGGGAATAACTGCTGTGTGTGTGTGTGTGTGTGTGTGTGTGTGTGTGTGTGTGTGTGTGTGTGTGTGTGTGTGGTGTAGGGAATAACTACTGTGATCTCTGTAACTGTACTCTGGGTTACGGACTACAAACTCCTGTGAGTCTTGAAGCTAAACTTCTGCTGATGAAACTGCAAAATATCTTCAGTAAAACGTTTCTTTAATTTATTATAATTCTGACTCCGGGTCTTCTCATATCTGGTTCTGGGTATTTGACTGTAAATCCCCTTAAAACGCTTATGCTGAGATTTTAGGCCCGATTTTCGCTCGCCGACAGGTTTTGGGAGATCGCCGAAAAATACCTGAAAGCATAGGCAGATCAGTGCTCGTTCACGCGAGTGACAATCACGCAGTTTGAGTTATCAAAGATGC
The DNA here is from genome assembly GCA_026230005.1 of Gila orcuttii. Lineage (NCBI taxonomy): Eukaryota > Metazoa > Chordata > Actinopteri > Cypriniformes > Leuciscidae > Gila > Gila orcuttii. The sequence continues at coordinate 42,961,132 of JAPDVR010000019.1, read as the reverse complement.
GATCTGAGAGAATATTTGGCATGCTAAATATCTGGACCTGTGGGCGACTCACAATCCTGCGGTGTGAATGTGTTCTGACTGAAAACTATCGGCGATGACCGACAGCCAACGAGAGAGCAAGATACAGGACAACGGGAGGATAGACCAGAATATCAGTATTTTGATAGATATATTTACAATTATATCAAACAGAAACAAAGCACAAACATTTGCTTGACCAGCAGCACATTGCAAAATTATTTATTTACCCCCAACTCTCTTTGCTCTCGTCTCCCCAACCATTCCCTCCTGCAGAATCTGTTTTTCTTTTTCTCCATTTTGCTGCAAATCAGCGCACAGACAATTTAAATCGCAATCGTCTGGCAGGCTATCATTTCTAATAACAATTTCAGTCTCGCGCAAGAACTCCGGTCTCACGTACGCGTGATCTTGCATTATTTCTTGCGTGTTTGGTTGTGAAGCGTAGTTTGCGGACCAGACAGAAGTTGTTGGCGATTCTTCCTCTGGTAAAGTCATGCGGTGTGAAACCCCCTGTCGCTGATCCATCACGCAGTGTGAACACAGCAGTGACTGAGTGTTACCCCAGATAGTTGTGCAGTGTGAAAAGAACAGTGACCCGACTACTTTCACAATCGTGCAGTGTGAACACGGCATTTCCGGGATACTAAAGGAATCGAAACTTGACACACAATTTTATAAAATTGTCACGAGGGCCGGAGTGGGACTCATTTTCAGCCCTGCAGTTTCATGCCTTAGACCGGCCCACTTTAGTTCACGACTGACTATGTTAAAATAATGTAATTAAAACCTCAGTAGGCTATATAAGTCGGCAATAGTGCACTGTTCTCTACAGCCTTGAAAAATATATATAATTTACAATTCAGTGCAAATACAGTAGCCTAAGTGTTGCTTCACAGTGAAGATTTATTAGAACAGTTAATAACAGTATTCTTTACAACAACACATGTTCAACATTTAATGTTTAACAGTATTAGAATATATTTACTGTAAGAATTAGTGTTCATAAATATCCAAACCTTGAAAATTAAAAAAATATAGAATCAATAAAAATATAAAATATAGATTAAAATAAAATGTATCATGTCTTTTCCCTTTGCATAAGTCAAGGAAACAGCTGCTTTACAACTTCACATTTTATTCACAAATATGAGAACATTAGTTAAAGGGTAAATCTCCAACACTATTCTTTAAAACATCACAATGTCCTTTTCTGCAATATCTGAATATATATTCTGTGCAAAATTGTTCACAGATATCCAATCCTTAAACAAGTATTGCACTGTTATCTGCAAGAATTTTTTTCCCACAGTATAACTTTCTAATGACGGCTTCATCTCTTTTTCCTCTGCGTAAGTGTAGCTTCAAGGAAACATGGCCAACCCTAAAACATGAATAAACGCCTGAGCAGTGCACTGGTCTCTGCAACCTTGTTTATCACAGTGTCATTGTCCAAAGACATGAGAATTTCTTTCTCAGTGCACATGAGCACGAATGCCTCAAGCTGGGTTAAAGTGCTCCTGAGCCTGTTTTTTATGAATTTCACTGTTGAGAAGCTCACAGGCTACTTGCGTGCTGGACAGTGTTAATAGTAACTTGTAGGTGAGTCCAATCACATGATAGGCATCAGTTAGAAGATTGTATGAGATGAACACAAATGACACAGGAGGAGTTTTTACAGGAGTTTTTACAGTTTTTTCAGGAGGAACACGTTTTGCTCTGTAGTTCGACATCTTACTGCTCCAAGCAAAGATCCTGATCACTTCCTAGTGGTATTTTACTAACCCTTTACTAACCCTCCAGAGGGGACATCTTTAGTCTTCCCCACTGAGATGCAAGGCTGTACAGTTCACCATATAATGTGCCAGCCCTGTTGTCAAACTTAAGCAGACATTAATTAGCTTATTTCTTCCAGAGCTGAGCTGGGGAGTCCATTTTCCCTCACATTAGCAACGTTTATAAAGTTTTGAATTAGCAGAAAACCTCCTATGGATACTGCCATGTTACTGTGTCTACAATGACTTTGTGTACTTTTACCTTGAAGTCACGATCAGCTGACGCCAGCTGCTCATCTCCTGCATCCTTTTCTTTCTCTGACCCTTCTCTCAGAAAGGACAGCTTGCTCTACAAGCTCACTCTTCCTCCTCTTGCAACGTTCCACTAGCCCACTTCACAAACTCATCAGCTGCACACTGAACTCCTTCAAAGTCCCTAGCACACTCCCTGAGACCCTCCTCTGTCCCCTCAACCAGACGGGAGCTGTGATGGTATCCATTCCCCTGGTCTGTAAGTATCTTGAAAGTGGCGATGAATGGCGAAGAGTTGAGCAGTGAGCAGTGTCTCGTGCTTCAGAAGGCCTTCTATGAATCCCTTTGCCTTGGCCGTCACAGTTGGCTTTTGTGTAAAGTGTGTCTAAAGTCATAAGCACTACATAAACAAGCCTCCCCAAGGATTCAGCACCCAAACACTTGTGCCTGATCCTTAGCCCACCGCCTAGTTGGGCCTGTTGGGCACAGTCGTCTGTGATGCTTGTCCCGACTCTTCTCTTCCCACCTCTGCATGACTCTCTTAAAAAAACTGCTATATCATTAAGCAGTAAAAACAGAGACACACTTTCCACAACACTGCCTGTTGTCTCTGCCAGTACAAGATTCAAAAGATGTGCATAACACTAAATATGAACCTGATTGGGGGAATGGTCAGAGAGGAGTGTAGAAAACCCCTAAACTGTTCCTGTATGTTAGCTGCACCATCTGTTGAGTCGCCCACACATGTGCCAATGTCTATATAAGGTTCAGTGGCACTTTTTTTTCCAGAACAAAATTCTGGAAAGATGATGACTCACAGTCCACCACAGCAATCAGTCTTTCTTGAATGACAACGGCTACATATCTAAGTTTTAACACTGGTCTTTGGAGCTGATATCTTGAGTTGTGTCAATTTGGACTGAAAACATGCCAGCTTGTCTCACTTCTTCTGCTATAATCACCTTTATCAGTTGGCTAATTACATCCACAAATTTATTAAATGTTTCTTTTTACAGCAGAGTAACTAGAGCGTCAGTTTCATGCTGTTTTTTGCTGTTTTCAATGCAAGTGTTAACATGCTGTTGGAGGCAAATGCCATATCTACTCAAGAGTGGAATCAACTCCAGGACGTTACCATGATTAACAGCAGTGTTTTCTAAGCTTAACCTGCCTCTTCTTTATCTCCCCTGTAGCTAAGGGCACATTTTACTCCAAATGTCATGGTAATGAGTCAATAAGGTCAATACATTTTTTTTTTTTTTTTTTTGCATTACAGTAAGGCGGTGAACAGACAGACCGTTGGACAGATGCAGGGATGGAAAATGCATTCTTAGGCCTGTCTTACCAGATGAGCAATTTCTTATGTGTCTGTATTTTGTGAAATTTAAAAAAAAAAAATTGAAGCATAACACTTACCAAGATACATTTAAATACAATATAATGTTGATTGTTTTACCTGTTTTATCGTTAAATTCCTTTAAAGGTGCAGTGTGGGTGTCTTTGTAGGTCACTATGAAGTCATCAAGTCAGTCAGTCGTCTTCCTTTAAAGCGAATTTTCTTCAAGTCTCACTGACTTTTTTCCATAATTCCTTGTGTCTGGTTGTCCTGCGTGAAATTCTGATAAGAAAATAAAAAGGGCTATAGTATCTTATCTAAGGACTCAGAATAAAGTAATAGGTTCAAACATTTAAACATTAGATTGCATATATTCATCCAAATTATTCTACACCTGGTGTTTTTTCTTTGAAATCTTTGAAAATGTCTTTGAGAATAGGTGGTATGGGGGACCATGCCTGCCCAGGTCGCCTAAAGATACAGTATAACATATTATTTGTACATCTTGTTTGGTCATGTTTTAAGGAAACTTCTCTGCATACTCTACATCATATCTATACAGTACTTAAAACAACATCTGTACAAAGTTGAAAGATGGTGAAAGCAGAGGAAAGGTAATGAGACCAAAACTGACAAGATCCACACCCTTTGAATAATTAATTTGCTTAACACATTTAATGTGAATGTGATTAGTAGATTTTGACATTTGCCTTGGAGCAAGCATTTGATGCGCTGACTATGTCCATACCTGGCAATGGGCCAAAAGTATTACAGACATCTGACACACATGGTCTACTACATCTACTACATGGTCATGTCAAGAACAACTTTACACCTAAACTATTGTAGCAACCAAAGATATGTTTAAGTCTTTCTTAAAAGAGTGACTCTTTCAATCACAAAAAGTGTAACTGACCCAGCATCATGCTTGTCGAAAGAGCTGCATGAGGCAAGAAGTCTGCAGCCAGAGCGCAGATGAAGGCCTCACTGTGACGGACTCAGTGTAGCACACCAGGATCCCCTTTTCTATCGAGGGGTGCAGTGCCTATGACCACCATGAAATGCCTGTGAAAAGACGTCTGACTGAAGGTGTCCTAAACTATGAAATTTTACATGATGTTTACATGAGTGATTTTAATCAGGTTAGCAGAAAACATTATTTCAATTTTTCATGTTTACTGTGAACCTCAGGAACAATGCTGCCGTCATCAACATCTGATTCCCCAATGGTGGTCAACAAAGTCTGGATGTTGTTAGACATAGACTAGCGCTTCAGTCCCTCATGTACATCTTTTCCTTTGACGAACAATAACCTATGGATTAAGCAACACAAACTTTCATAAAAACCCTTGTGGGTTGTTGCGTGTGTCTTGAAGAAAGTCAACATCGTTGGGATAGTTTTTTTTCTTTTTTGATCTTTTTTGTTTTGTATGTGGCATTTGTTGTAATCTTTATCATTGTATCTGACTTGAACAATAACCACAAAAGTGCACTTAATTATAACTGATTCAACTGCAGTCTGTCAATATTTTGAGTTTTTTCTATTTCTTTCATTATCTTTGGTTGTAATTATGTTTGTTTAATTATTTTTCAATATATGGTACCAGTACCAAATTTAACTTCCTGTTTCTGTGTTGTTACTGACCACCAGCTCCTGTAGTCGAATTTTAGACTTCTATGATTTCATTGATATGAAAGCTTTAGCATAAGTTCTGCCAGGAAGACTTAATTACTGTGTCACTTGTTACCTTCAAGTTTATCCAATCACGCCCTTACTCTTATCGTATAAAAGATCGGTCCTTGCACATGTTTGAGTTCGCAGATGCCGATGCGACAACACTCGTGCTCTCGTTCAGTCGCCAGCCAACATGTTTCAGGACACGCATATTGTTTACTATTATTGAGTTCCGTCGATGGATATGTCCCGCCGTATCTCCTGCTACACGTCGTCGAGGTTCCCGCGTTCAGTGCCGCATCTCCCCTTAGGCACAGCGGTCTTCGAAGAGTTTGATCAGCCAAGGCCTCTCATGAGAAGTTCTGCTCCTCTAACCAATCAGTTTCCATTTCATGTCACCTAAAGACTCAACAGCGTCAGCTCAGCCAGGATAATCCGGCAGGAAGAGAACTATGTCATCCTCAACTTGTCCAGCAAAAGAACCTCGCTGTCTGCACGGGTGCATTATCCCGCAGATCACCGATCCACCGACATGAATCAACAACTCTGCAAGTCACGAGAGGCGATCTCTCGTTGGTTCAAGTTCAAGCTCCACTTCCAAGTCTTTCAAGTCGGTTTTTCAAGTTTTGGTAGGCGCTTCCATCAGCCACTGTTAATATGTCCCCTCTTTCATGATTAAACTTCATCCAGGTAAGTATTCTCCGTTGCTTCCTACACCAGCGGCAGAGTTCAAATTGGTATCCACGGTGACGTGGCGCCGCGCGTTTCTAATTACTGATCTGCAGACTGCAACGGGGCCGGATAGCTCGCCTTAAAGGGGAAATGTTCATAGCAAGTGTAAGCAAGTTTCGTGTCACCTATATTCCACAGTAGGCTACAGTGATCTGATAATACCAGCGTTGTCGATACCACGCTCTCGTGGGCAGTTTGCAAATACCCACTAACAACTGAGTAACTGATTTAATAGGATGCCTCAGGGGCTGACTAATGCACCTTCAACCTTTCAAAGGTTGATGGAAATGTGTATGGGGGATCTCCATTTGGAAGAGGTCCTTGTGTTTTTGGATGATCTGATCATTTTTTCCAACACGATTGAGGAGCACGAGAGCCGTTTGCTTAGAGTGCTGAGTCGTTTACAGGAGTATGGATTGAAACTGTCACCTGAAAAGTGTAAATTCTTTCAGACATCAGTCAAATATCTAGGACACATTGTTTCTGAAAATGGGGTTGAGACCGATCCAGAGAAGGTATCTGCACTAAAATCCTGGCCAGTTCCCACTAATCTCAAGACCTTAAGATCCTTCCTGGGATTCGCAGGCTATTACCGCCATTTTATTAAAGGGTATTCAGCCATTGCAAAGCCTCTCAATGACCTGACCCATGGATATTCTTCCACAAGAAAGAACTTAAAAACCTCTGACTTAAAGGTCCCCCAGTTTGATTCAAAGCAATCGTTCGGTTCTCGGTGGAGTCCTCAGTGTCAACTTGCTTTTACTATCTTGATTGAGAAACTTACCGGTGCGCCCGTCCTGGGGTTCGCTGATCCTAAGCTCCCTTAAATTCTGCATACGGATGCGAGCGCCATTGGGCTGGGTGCAGCGCTTTATCAAGAACAAGACTCCAAGCTTAGGGCTATTGCTTTTGGAAGCGAGGTCTCTCATCAAGTGAAAGTCCATTATCCAGCTCAAGTGGATAGTGGAGCGTGACAGAAAAGTTCCAGGACTACCTGTATGGTGCCAACTTTACCGTGGTTACTGATAGTAATCCTCTTACTTACATCTTGACATCAGCCAAGTTGGATGCAACGAGCCATCGGTGGTTGGCTGCGCTCTCCACGTTTTCTTTCAAGCTGCAATATAGAACTGGACGACAGAATCTGGACGCGGATGCACTTTCGTCAAACATCGTTGGGATAGTTTTTTTTCTTTTTTGATCTTTTTTGTTTTGTATGTGGCATTTGTTGTAATCTTTATCATTGTATCTGACTTGAACAATAACCACAAAAGTGCACTTAATTATAACTGATTCAACTGCAGTTTAAATCAAATTTAACTTCCTGTTTCTATGTTGTTACTGACCACCAGCTCCTGTAGTCGAATTTTAGACTTCTATGATTTAATTGATCTATTTAATTTAGTCTAGCTAATATTGATGACAGATTAATATCGGCTAGCAAGGCCCAAACACACGTTACACATTCATACTGTCAATAACACAGCAGAAATTAAATTTTAAGCTTACAATTAAATATAGGTCTAATGCTTAAAATGCTAAATTACTTCCATTAAAATAAAAACATTTTACTATAGTTCTTACCTTTCCAAATGTTTAGAAGACAATTCTGTATATAAAATTGAAATAAAACACACAAATAATGTCAACACCTAGATCAATATCCAGAAACAACTCATATTTAATTTTGATCATCATTAGTGGTTTTCCCCCCACAAAAATGTAATATTTCATATACATTCTAATGGTGTAGTTAAGGAAGTTGCAGTAAGTTGGTAAAAATCATAATCATATTCAAATATGAATTATATTCAAAACATTCATATCCCCCAAAGCACAGAATACAAAATATTTCATTTGTATATTAAGAAATGTATTTAAGTTGGCTTGAGAAAGCCAACTTACTGAAATCTTATTTAAACTTATTATTATTATTATTTATCTAATTGAATTATCTTATTCCTAAAAATGACGACTAAAACTTTCATTGATTTTCATTGCAGAATGTTAAAATGAAAATGGCCCAGTAGTGCACAACACAAAAACTCAAATCTAAACTCCCTGTGTCATGATTCTGCCATCTAGTTCTTGTTGTTCTTTAATTCTTGAGGCAGGATCATGACAGAACCATGTTTTGTGTGCAAGCACGTGGCCTTTGGTTTGGGCCATGTGTTTGTTGTATCCTCCTCTGGCCCCGCCCCCTTGTTATCCTCGTTTTGTCATTATTGCTTTACCTGTGTCACCTGTTGTTATCATTAGTCTCTCTATTTAATCCCCTTGTGTTTGCTGTCTTGTGCCGGTTCATTGTGATTCTCAGTGTGTGTATCCTGTGATACCATACCTGTCTGTTGACCCTCTCGTGAGTATCTAGTGAAGAACTCTGTCTTGTAAAATCCTGATCTTGTTGCTGTTATTAGTTATTTGTCTAGTTACCTGTCAAGTCTTAGTCTAGTGTTGTTAGTCATTGTTTTTGCCCTTCAGTCTTGTTTTACCCCATCGTGGGTTTTGTTTTCCCTTTTTGTCAAATAAACCTTGTGTGTTTTCGCAAACTGTCTGCAATTGGGTTCGTCCTTACAAAACCCTCACAAGCTGAAGCCCTAGACTCAATTAAACCATTCTATGTTCTAATAAACTCATCCATCTATCTAACTATCATACTTCATACTAAAACTTTCTCTTTCTTTCTAACTAATCTTTCTTTCTTTCTTTCTTTCTAATCTTTCTTTCTAACTATTATTTCTTTCTAACGAATATTTCTTACTTTTTAACAAATCTTTCAATCTATCTTTCTTTCTAACTAATCTTTATGATCTATCCATCCATCCATCCATGGTCATGTCAAAACATGCTAAATCATGCTAGCAATGTGGTAAACCATACTAGAAACATGGTAAATCATGTTAAACCATGCTAGAACAATTAAAATCTCTATGTCCCGCCGTATCTCCTGCTACACGTCGTCGAGGTTCCCGCGTTCAGTGCCGCATCTTCCCTGAAGGAGGGAACGGAGGACGTAGTCGACGTCGACTGAATGGAGATCACGCTAGGGAGCCAATCGTCTTCGAGTACTATTGAACGAGCCAATGTAATTGGTGTGCGTGATTTACATCACACACTCCGCCCCGCAGCGCGGGTATAAATACAGAAGTGGATGCTCGCACTAGTTGCTTTTCAGATTTGTTACGTTCCAATTTATGTTGTGGTTTTTTTATGTTGACCTCAGTTTAGTTGAGACCCACTTTGATTAATTCTGTTGTTACTTTCTTTTTCCTAATGATTTGAAACTTTGTTTGATTTGTAGGCTAAATAAAGCCAATTTTTTTTGCAAATCCTTGACCTTGTGACTTGCCTTTACTGCTTGGTCCGTGACAAAACAACATCTTGAGTTGTTTCAAGATGGCGCCGCAGACGGCTGCCTTGGTGCGGAGCTCTCCAGCTATTGTGTTGTTTTTGTTCGTTTGTTCTGCGTTTAGTCATTCTTTTCCTATCAGTTTCACCAAAGACAAACTACTTGACATTAGGAAACACACACCAGAAACCTTTTCTACAGTTTTTGATTATTCGGACGTTTTGCTGGACATTCTCGTCGGTGGGGCAGCGGTGTTGTTCAAACGCGCGTTCAGACGCAAACGCGGGAAGCGAGCCGGCGCGCTGGTTAAACTCCGCGAGCGCGGCCTGCGCACTGCACTCCCCAGTATTCATCTCGCGAATCTCCGATCCCTTCCTAACAAAACGGATGAACTTCTTCTCCTCACCCGCACTAACAAAGATTTTTTAAACTCTGCTGCTCTGTGCTTCACTGAAACCTGGCTGAGTGAAGCCATACCGGACAACGCAATACATCTGCCGGGCTTCCAGCTGTTCCGAGCGGATCGCATCGCGGAGCTAACGGGGAAAACAAGAGGTGGTGGATTGTGTTTCTACATTAACGAAAGTTGGTGTTCAGATGTAACAACACTGAAGAAGATATGCTCTCCTAATTTAGACGCACATTTCATAAACTGTAAACCCTTCTACTCGCCTCGGGAATTTTCCTCTTTCATTCTCGTGAATGTTTACATCCCTCCAGACGCGTGCGTGAGCGCGGCGCTACAACAGCTGGCTGAACAAATAGCTGAAACGGAACAAAGGTACCCAGACTCTCTTTTAATCATTCTTGGGGATTTTAACAAAGCAAATCTTTCCCGTGAACTACCAAAATACAGACAGCACGTTACATGTCCCACCAGAGACAGCAATATACTGGACCACTGTTACACCACAATAAAAGATGCGTATCACTCCGTTTCACGAGCAGCCTTGGGGCTCTCTGATCACTGTTTGGTTCATCTCATACCGACCTACAGGCAGAAACTGAAATCAGCTAAACCTGTAATAAGGACTGTAAAAAGATGGACTAATGAAGCAGAGCAGAATCTACAGGCCTGCTTTGATTGCACTGATTGGACTGTTTTTGAAGCTGCTACCAACGATCTGGATGAGCTCACAGATACTGTAACATCATATATAAGTTTCTGTGAGGATACATGCATTCCTACCAGGACATTCGTATCATTTACTAATGATAAACCATGGTTTACTGGGAAACTCAAACACCTTCGTCATGCCAAAGAGGATGCTTACAGAAGTGGGGATAAAATCTTGTATAACCAGGCCAGAAACAGATTGACAAAGGAGATCAGAGTTGCTAAAAGGAACTACGCTGAAAAACTGAAAAAACAGTTTTCATCCAACGACCCATCATCAGTCTGGAATGGCCTGAAGAACATCACCAACTACAAGTCACCATCCCCCCGATCTGTGGACAATCAACTCCTGGCTGACAATTTAAATTCATTTTACTGCAGGTTTGAAAAGCCCTCATTCACACCACACACCCGGTCTCATCTTCACTTCACACATTCACCATCACCTCCTGCACTCCCATTACTCCCCCCTCCTGCCATCCTACCTGAGCTTAAGGTCTGTGTGGAGGACGTGAGAAGAGTCTTCAAAAAACAGAAGACTAGGAAAGCCTCAGGCCCAGACGGCATCTCATCTGCTTGTTTAAAAGCCTGCGCTGACCAACTGGCCCGGTCTTCACGCAGATCTTCAATAGATCATTGGAGCAGTGTGAAGTTCCCTGCTGCTTCAAACGCTCCACTATCATTCCTGTCCCCAAAAAACCCAAAATCACTGGACTTAATGACTACAGACCTGTCACTCTCACGTCTGTGGTCATGAAGTCGTTTGAAAGACTGGTGTTGGCCCACCTGAAGGACATCACTGGACCCCTGCTGGATCCCTTTCAGTTTGCTTACAGAGCAAACAGGTCTGTGGATGATGCAGTCAACATGGGACTGCATTATATCCTGCAACATCTCGACAGACCAGGGACTTATGCAAGGATCCTCTTTGTGGACTTCAGTTCGGCCTTCAATACCATCATGCCTGGTCTTCTCACAGCCAAACTGACCCAGCTCTCCATACCATCCTCGATCTGTCAGTGGATCACCAGCTTCCTGACGGACCGGCAGCAGCGAGTGAGACTGGGGAAACACACATCCAGGACTCTCACCACCAGCACTGGCGCCCCCCAAGGTTGCGTTCTCTCCCCACTGCTCTTCTCCCTGTACACTAATGACTGCACTTCTAAAGACCCCACTGTCAAGCTCCTGAAATTTGCAGACGACACCACTGTCATCGGTCTCATCCAAAACGGTGACGAGTCTGCTTACAGACTGGAGGTTGAACAGCTGGCTGTCTGGTGCAGTTATAACAACCTTGAGCTGAACACGCTCAAAACAGTGGAGATGATCGTGGACTTCAGGAGGAACAGCCCAGCACTCCCCCCACTCATCATCATGAACAGCACTGTGGAAGCAGTGGAGTCATTCAGGTTCCTGGGCACTATCGTCTCTCAGGACCTGAAGTGGGACAATCACATTGACTCCATTGTGAAAAAAGCCCAGCAGAGACTGTACTTCCTTCGCCAGCTGAGGAAGTTCAACTTGCCACAGGAGCTGCTGATTCAGTTCTACTCAGCCGTCTTTGAGTCTGTTTTATGCACTTCCATCACTGTTTGGTTTGGTTCAGATACCAAATCAGACATCAGGAGACTACAACGGACAGTCCGGACTGCGGAGAGGATCATTGGTGCCCCCCTGCCAACCCTCCAGGACCTGTGCTCTTCCAGAGTGAGGAAGAAAGCAGGTACTCCACTACCTGCATCATCACAGACATCACAGACTCCACTCACCCTGGACACCACCTGTTTGAACTGTTACCGTCAAGACGGCGACTCAGATCACTGGCCACAAGAACATCTCGGCACAGGAACAGTTTCTTCCCACAGGCCATTTCCCTTCTGAACAGTTAACATATCTCCCAAGGCATATGCCTGTAAGTGCAATACTCCCACTGTTTAGCGCAATATCTTAAAAATTCAGGTGATATTTATATTTATTCATACTACACAAAATACTGTAAATATGTTCATAATCTGTAAATGTTAATTCTGACAAAACCCAATTGTGACCATATATTTTTATAGTATTTTCATATTTTTTATAATTTTATTTGTAGAATTTGTATTACTATTTGTATTACTATTACTTGTTGTATCTGTATTTGTATATGTGCACTGGAAGCTTCAGTACCAAGGAAAATTCCTTGTGTGTGCAAGCACACTTGGCAATGTAGGGTCTGGACCATTCAGACACACACTAATTATTCATATTCACTATATTTAATCAATATAAAGGTCTATGAAACTCTCCCCCAAAACTAACCTCACAAATGAAGTTACTTTGTCAGCCGGGTGTCCGGTTACAAAACACTTTAAGACTGATAACAGACATTTACGACCTCAAAGGAATGTGGCCACATGCGCCACATGCTCAAGAGAGAGAGACAATCTTTAATTAAATAAACTTTGCGGTATTACTCTGATCTATGAAGGAACATGCCTCACAGAAACTGTGATGATTTACTGTCTCATGTACTATTAGGTATAACAACATGGTATGTTTGATTGGGGTGTATGTGGTTGCACAATGACCCAACTGTCAATATAACTTCACCTGTATCATTCTTCCTACCTAATTAATCCTCATTTAATGACACATACTTTGATGTACATCACCTTCTCTTAGAATACAATTTGAATTTGTTATGTCTATTTGAGCTTGAATGAACAGTCTAAGCACGCTGGGGACAAAGACCATAAATCAACTAAGAGCCGCTTCCCTTCTTGGACATGTCACCTTACTCATAGGTCCATTCAAACCTTAGGGGTGGTTCTTTTTCAGACTATATAAGAGACAGGCAACAGTGACCGCCCTCTCTTGGTTTTCCATCCTGCCGCAAACACTGTCTCGGGTGATACGGGGAAACCCCCCCTCCCCCCTCCATGGGGGCCAAGAGGCCTTCCAGCAGGCCTGGATCCCAACCAGATCCGGCCTCATGGAAAAGAGAGGAGACTCTCTCACAAAGAACCAAAGACAATCTCAGGAGTTTTGGAACAAAGACTCCAACCAACAACGACTCCAATCACCCATCCTTCCGACTTCCTCACTTCTCCTGGGTACTCGGCGTGGCCTCAACAGAGTCCCAGGCCTTGACCAAACCAATCATGCGTTCCTGGAGAAAGAGAACGCTCAACCAACTTCCACTTGACACTGCCGGAACCATCAACGACTTCAATTTTCAACAACTTCAAGAATTGTTCCCATTACAAATGCAAGTATTCAATTCAATGAAATGTGAAAATGAAATTCTGATGGTTCTTCTCATAGACCCTCTTCCGGTTTCCAATTTCATCCTATCACTAACCTATTTATGTATTCATGTGTGTATGTTGTTTAGTTTATTTATATTCATATAAATATCTATATTTAGTTAATAAAACTTGTACATAATATGTATTTGGTTCTGCTTTGTTTGCAATACAATGTCACTTTATGATCACGGTTTTTGCTACTGGCTCAACGTGCGGTATATGCGAAGAAATAATTATTCTTCTGTGGCCATGGAAGATACCCTTTTCTTAGAATAAATTAATAATCAAAAGAGTTCGTTGGACGAACTGATTAATTGATTGTAATATTAATTCAGCCACATCAAGTTAATCCAATTAACTGACCCAAATATTTATAATCAATAATAACAAGATATTATTGATTATTAATATTTCCAAAAAAGCTGAGTTCCTTACATATGGTGGAGAATTTTAAGGCATTGTATTAAACATTGTATGCAAGCAGACAGTAATCAATCATATGTTGTCCCCATAAGTTGTTATTAACATCTCATACACACGCACAAGTATCTGAAATCAGCAAAACTAAAGCCTGAATATGCCTTCCTACGAATGGCAGAAAGTTTCTCAAATGCTATAATGCATATTTAAATCGTACGATAAGAAACTCCTGATATTAGCGAAGAAATCCTAATTTCAGATAGAAGTCGAGCGTACGTTAAACCTTCTCTGACGGAGAAATCTCAGATTAGCCGCGCGTATAAATGGTACCAGAACAAATTAATCTGATTATGGACGAAGAAAACTCCATTCTCAGCATTTTGAAGGTGATCTGAGCGATGCTCCTCAGTCACCAATCAAGGCCTTGTTGTTCGTTACTTCATTGTATTCATATTAAACCGCCGAAGCGCTCATATGAAACAATCGCGTCAAATTAGTGGTATAAATTCTAGCCTAGCTAACTAGTAGGCTAATTTGCCATTTTCTGGGAAAGAACGGTGCTGTTTGATTTGTGAAAGAGTCACTCACATGCAACGTCATGTGCCTAAGCGAGAGACTCAGTGCAAACTTTCAGCACAGCTCGTCCGCTGCTCCGGCCGATCTGTGTTGTTGGTTGGCATTGCGTCCGGAACGCGAGCAGGCGTTCCTATCTAGTTTTTCTGACAACAGCACCAATCTCACAGACCCTCGTGTAAACAAGCGACGGTTGTAGCCAATAGCTCCCTCAATCCTAACTTACACGCATAACTTACAAGTAAAACCCTCTACCTCGAGTGATAGTTTTAGCACCGCCTAAAAACCTTAGACACTTTAGAGCGTAAAGTGTAACCTTAAACCAAAGACTATAGATTTTGCGTGATTTGAACTGAGTGATTTGAACACGAGTAATGAGAGTCAAAGCTCTTCGAGGCTTTGAATCAAAGGAGTCAACTGCGTCACAAATGATTCTTTGTTTGAAGCGCCCTCGCTGGCGACCCCTGCTGGTCAAAACAGTGGAAGTGTAGCGGAAACTCAAATCAACGGAACACCTTTTACAAACCAATCGCAAAGGTTTTATCAAAAGGTGTAATCAGGTAATGGCAATCCGCGAGCTACCTAATATCGTTTAATATGAGGTGTCTTTCAAGGCACAATATCCTAGTAAACTGTAGGGCTCGTTTTATGAAAGCTTGACTTGAAAGTCAATCAGACCCTTTATCAAATGCGTCATTAAATGTGTACGAATCTATAAAGTGGTACAAGATCACATAGAGACCAGATACACACTGGTTCACGAACCGTTGAAATTTAAAACAATTTCGAAACAGCTATGACGCGTAACGAAGCCCAGTTTAATCAAATCACGTGACCTCAGCAGTGATACCCACTCCGAATGATTCACCCTGGTGTCAGAGCTTCACGAAGCACGTCTCATAAGAGGGTTAAACCACTCTCTTCTCTCTCTCTTTCTCTCGCTTGACCCCTTCCTCTTGGTTTCACTTTCAGATTGAAACCCAGATACTGTGGTTTTCATTTGTGTTTCTTTTATTTCGACCCAAACCTACCCCTATCGTATTCTGTGTCTTCACACCTGTTGAGCCTGAATATTCCTATTCGGTTAAGTTGAATTTAATTAAATTTGGGATTTAATTAAATCAATTTGCTTATTCAATTTCCACTCTAGTTACCAGAGCTATGAGAACACTCGATGTTTAATTTTTATTTTTTGATTTTATTTCAATTTATTTATTTACTTTTGTTTCAGCCTGAATTCTTATATTCAGATAAATAAAGCTTAACTAAATTTGAAAATTAATTAAATTACTTGATATGCTTCCCTTTCCCTTTTAGTTTTCTTAGAGCTATAAGGACGTTCTTACTTTACCTTTACCTTATTTTAGATCACTAGTCACTATCCTCATCTTCTCTCTCTCTTTAGGATTACAATATCTAGCGACTGTTGTTTCCTTAGCGAGTTACACAGGTCATTAATATCCTACTTCCTGTCTGTGTTTACCCATCCTCACTCCTTAGCACCAAGCTAAGTACATGAAGTACGGCTAAACACAAACGCACAGTAGGCCCCAGACAGAACTGGAAACACTTCCCGTTGTTTCTTCTTCTTCTTTTGGACCTTGAGATGTTTGATGTGTCCCTGCTAGCTTAGTCTAACAGCAGCATAACCCATAAGTGACTCCTGTTTACCTATGTCTCCTAGCTAAACCTAAATAGGTAAAACACTCCTTTCTTCCTCTTCTTTTCTGGTTTCATCCTATTGTTGTATTTTGGTTTTGCTCTATCTGTTACTCTCGTAGCACAACATGTGAGAAGAACCATCAGCATTTTTGAGTGATAGTTGTGACATGTAAAAGCCCAGTCATCAGTTGACGCTGCTTAAAGCACGTCAACTAGGATACTCAAAACATTTTGTTATGAGTAAGCTCATAGCTCACCACCTCAGTAGAAACTTGCATTTGCCTTTGCCCTCTCTATCTCGTGTCCCACAAGTGTGCCAGTAGGCCTCAGACATCCAGCCCTGCCTCCTACCAGGACCCCCTGGAGACCCGGCAGAGCAGTGTCATGGACATCCTTCAGCCTGAAGCAGGCAATGACCTGCCATGGCAGAGAAAGGAACAGTTAGACGACAACGAAAGCGGACGTCCGGCCTCAGCCACCAAGAGCTGACCAGAATCATCTTCTCCTTGGCCGCGCTCCCGCAGGCCTCAAACAGGAGGTAAATGAACTAATGCTGCCAGCCACAGAATTCCACAGAGAGCAAACCCTGCTCAGCATGAGAGGACACAGGACACATGCAAGGACCCTGACAGAGCAGAGCAACTGAAAGAGATCATCAGTTTTCAGGCGGACGACAGCTCTGAGCACCTGCAAACCGACGGGTAAAGAACTGTTTCACTCAAAGAACTTAAAGAAATGGTTGAACTCAAAGAGAGCTAAAGCCATCAATGTGCAGCGGAAGTCCGAACACTGACTTAGCGATGCTGTAACATTATTGACGCACTCCATGTGGTCCAAAGAGAGCTGCAACAGTCCAACCCACTGCAAATGGACCACACAAGAAAGACGTACCCTGCTGACCTTCACATCAGCAGCGTAAGCTTCCCCAGCCCTGCACAAAGGGGGGAGGAGCCAAAGCCCTCGGCTTAACACTTCACCAGCCAGTGTCCTGAGAGCCCCTGCAACTGCAGGAGGAAAAGGTAACTCAGACAAACCCTGAAATGGCACATGAAGTGACACTCAACAATCTCAAGTGAAAGGTCAGAAACATCCCTGCCAATCTACAAGACATTGATTTTCACCTGCAGTCTCCAACCGGTGTGGCACACCGAGACAGACTCCATCTGATCTGGACACATCCAGCCCAGCTGGGCCCTGGCCAGACACCAAGCAGGACAGACCTAGAAGGGCCTGTGCTACCACCACCGACTCCGAACGAGTTTTCTGTGGAACTTACAACGAACCTGTGACGGAGGAGGACACCAGCGTCAAGAAACTTTTCCTCCAAAACCAGTTAGTCACCATATTTTCACCTGCCCCCACGCAATGCCCACTCAACGATGCGTGACCTGATGCAGAAGGCCTCTAACACAGAAGGCCTCCTCAGAAAGGGTTCCTAAGACCCCATTGATTCTGAACTGCAAAACCAGAAGGCACACAACATGAACACAATGCAAGACTCTGCTAAAAAGTCCCTGGTCAGCATAGGACATAAAACTTTTAAAGTAGATGAAAATGTGTGCTCAAAGAGCAGCAAGACTCTGCATTAGTAAAACTAGAATTTTACTGATATAAAGAAAATCTTGAATGGACGTGTAAGCCTCACCTGCCAACAGACTATGCACGACTCTTTTGAAACAAACATTTGCTACATGCTGGTTGAATTGGCACTGCTAAACATTAGTTTCCATGACAATGAAGGGTTACAGGAAACACTAGCTCCAAATAGGGCATACGTCACCTTGATGCCAGAGTGTAGGAAAACCACCTGAGCTTTAAACTACTGTTAACCTACAGGCGTGCATTTGACCATTGCGGTCCATATGGAACACAACATGCGATACGCATTTTGATCACTGGTTGCTGGCTTGTCTAAATGCAGATAAAACGATAGCTGGAATTGACATCAGCAATAAAGCTCTTTCTCTTTCTCTTTCTCTTTCTCTCTCTTTCTTTTCGCTGAGGAGCCGAGCATAACTCGGAGTCAGCGGTGGTCCAGCGGTAGTGGCAAGGGGACTACGTCCTCCGTTCCCTCCTTCAGGGAACGGTGGGTTGCATACGCAACCAGGACATTCCCTTTCAATCGATAACGTCGGACATAGTCGACATCGACTGAATGGGGATCAACCATTGAAAACGCCACTAAAGCTGCCACCTTCCAGTGCCTAGACAAAAGCCTCCTGATGCCCCCGCAATTTAAGGCGGGGAAGGACAGGGCTAGGCCAGGGAAGTCACTGCTGTTCCTACAGGACAACTGGGAAACCGTTCCCCGTACAAGAAAGGAAGGGACGCTGCGGAAGCCACATCATGCCCGAAGGGAGGTAACGTGGAGAATACACATATGAACTGGGCGGATGACCGGCAGTACAACATATGGAATGTCACTGGGGTGGCTCCAGCCCTCTCTGCTGATTTCCATAACAGATAAGAGCTGGTCTGAGGTTCTAAGGCTTGCATTCTGTGCATGTAACCCGCAATGAAGCGGACGGACAGAGAAAGCCAGGGCTGGGTCTGCCTCCTCCGGGGCAGCGCTTGCAGGCTCACCACCTGGTCCCAAAGGGAGATAGGAACCTTGGGCACGTATCCAGGCCGGGGGCTCAGTTTGTGAGAGTTAGCTGGCCCGAATTCCAGGCACAACTGGTTGCCCGAAAGCGAGCAAGTCCCTACCCTCTAGTAGAGACCAGGCGAGCAGGAGAACTGTCTATAAACAGAATTTTTAACTCACTGCCCGCAGTGGCTCAGGGGCAGTCTCTGAGTGCAGTAGCACCAGAGATAGGCCCAAGATGATAAAGAGGGGCTCAAGGCATTTCCCTTGCTCCCTCAGGAACCTGAGGATCAGACATGCTTCCCATGCTTCTGCATCATGGTGTGCGTCAAGAAAACAGAGGCAACATCATTTTGAGGGTGGAGGAAAACAGCCTACTCCAACCCATCTTGCAGGAAAGAGAGCACTGAATGACCGAATGCTCTCAGGATCTCCTCACGGAGAGAAGACTCACTCAACGAATAGGTTCCACTTTCTTTGGCGTAAGCACAACTTCCTATTTTAGGGGGTGCTCGCAGAAGTGATGGTAACTATCACATGTTCCTGTGGTAGCCACCTGAACTTCCGCTACACTACGTGAAGATCACTGAGCTTCAGGAGCAACTCTGCTCAACACCTGAGTGTGAAGAAATTCACTGAGCTTCAGGAGCATCTTTGCTCAACACCTGAGTGTGATGAATTTCACTGAGCTTCTGGAGCATTTCTGCTCAACACCTGAGTGTGATGAATTTCACTGAGCTTCTGGAGCATTTCTGCTCAACATGTGAGTGTGATGAAAATCACTGAACTTGATCAGGCACCAAACGACAATGAATCGTATAACCGTTTTTTTAGAAGGCTCACTGGGGAACGCATTTCTGCGGAGCCCGAGGCCAGCTGAGCCAGTGTTTGTCTAAGGGTTTTCCGCTCAGACAGAAATAACACAACTGGCAGAGGGAGGACTCCGGAGAGGCAAACAGATGTAACTGTGCGGCCCCGAAGTGGTCCCTGCCCAGCTGGACCGCCAGGGGATGGAGTCTCCACTCTCCCTGGCCATAGCTGTCGTGAGGCTCATTGGTGGCACGATTGAGCAGGCCGGAAGAACTAGTGGAATGAAGCAACCTCAGAAGCTTCTGACTCTGAGGAGGTGACGGGCGAGTTGTGACATGCGAGGGAAGCTTAGCGCAATGGTCGCGATGTTCAGACCAGTACCAGCTCGCTGAGCAGCGGTGGCTCAAAGTGAGGTGAACTGCAATAACTTGAGGCACGAATGCCAATGCAGTCGGAGATCACCCAGGCCTCCGTTAAAGCACGCCTTTTGTACATGGCCCCTCAGGCGGTGTTAGTGGACCTCATTCTAGGAGCGGATTGGCCTGGAGAAACGAAAGGTCTGATCACAGACTGAGGGTTTGGCGGCAGGCCGGGGTGATCTGTTGTCACACAGGGCGTGCCGCTCTGCCACGGTCACCTCGGGACTCGATCATGATGCTAGTGCTGAAGCGGTCTTCATATGGAGGAAGCCAAGCGGCTGCGTCTGCCATATTCCCCAGGAGCCTCTGAAAGTTCTTTCAGTGGGACCCTTTCTCACTTCTATATAGCACCAGCCGAACACACTCTTTTCTTGAAGAGACGTGTTGGACCGAGTCCTTCTCCAATCTGAAAAAGAGATACTCAACCCGTGGGCGAGATTACTCTCTTCCAGTTGACCTGAAGACCCAACTGGCTATGGAGCACTCGAAGGGTAGGACCTTGTACTGATACTTCGCACCTTCGAACGCAAGAACACAGAATGATCTGTGGAGCGGAGGGATCGAGATCTGAAGTACTGTCCTTCAGGTCGAACGCTGCAGGCCAACCTTGGGGATGGAGCATTTAGAAATGCATCTGTGTTAGCAACTTGAACGGAGGCTTTCGAAAAAGGGCCCATCTCAATTGACACAGGTCCAAGATGGCCATGACCCACCACTCTAGGATACAATAAATACGGGTTTATACCGGCTTCCTCCAGCCGGTCTTCATATCGGCTGGAGGAAGAGGCTACATCGCGTCCTTCGCCAGTAGGACTGCGACGTGCACACACAGGACAGGAGTAATGCTCAACACGTAGGTGTGATGAATATCACTAATCTTAGGAGCATCTTAGCTCAACACCTAGGTATGATTAATATCACTGAGCCAGGGCGGAAGCCAAGCGGAATTAATCGCAAGCCAAGTCTGATGGCAGACATACCCAAGGTGGAGCAGCGAGGTGGAGGACAGGGACTCGGCTCAGAAGGCCCGGAGGCGGCCCGAAGCATGGTCTGAGTGTGGTGCATGACACTTACCTGTCTCCACAAGACAGCCAGGGATACGTGAGAAGGCGGATGACCGGGTCCTCGAACCACACCCAGCTGCCGTGCTGGTGAACAAGAGGGGGCTGAGGGGTGCAAGGCTTTACAGGGTCGCACACTGCCAGACTTGCCCTCTTGGGACCCAGGAACAGAGGAACTTGCTCTTTCTTTGAAGTGTGGGTACCACTTGCTCCACTTCTTTTGGGAGCCAGTGGAGGAACAGACACACACACAAACAAACAAAGACTCCACCCGGCCCTCACTCGGGGGGAGGGAGTGGATCAGTGACCAACTCCAAGAGCATCCTCCTCCATCCCTGTGCGGCCTGCTCCGGAATGCTTTTGCTGTCGCTTGCCACCTGGCTTGGCAGCGCCTGGAGCGGGCTGGGCGTCCCTACTGCGGACGGCTCCATGCTGAGGCCTGGCTGGAGGCTGGTGCACAGGCCCAGCGGCCGCCGGGGCAGGATGTGCCGGATAGCCTCCGTCTGCGCTTGGGCGGCAGAGAACTGTTGGACGCAGTTCTCCGCCGCGTCGCCGACCAGCCCAACCTGGGAAATTGGGGAGACCAGGAACCGAACCTTGGTCGCATCCACCATATCAACCAGGCTGAGCCAATTATGGAGCTCCTGGACCACTAAGGTGGACATCGCCAGACCAATCGCGCACGCCACAACTCTCGTGCCCCGGAGGGCGAGGTCGGATGCAGTGCGGTGCTCACCTATGAACGCACGGTCTAGGCTACCCTTGTGCATGTCCATGGGTGCTGTGGCCTGACAGACCTGTAGCAGCGCCATGGCACGCAAGAGGAGGCGGCTTGCCCATAGGCTTTGTAAACTCTGCCCGTCGGAACGGACGAGAACTCACAGGCCTTAAAAGCACCTGTGTCGTGACAGACCGCTCCACTGGATGGACAGCCTCGCAACCCTTCACCGCTCCTCCATCAAGGGTAATGAGGGGGAAAAGCAATTCAGGCAGTTTCTGGCAGAGAAAGGTGCCGTCCACAACCTGATAAGCTCTCCATGCACTTTGGGAAAGAAAAGCACTGGGGCGGCAAGCTGAGAACCAGCGTGACCCGCCCCAAGATACCAATCCTCCAACCGAGACTGAACGGAACACGGTGGAGTTCCACTCGAGCCCGGCAGCCTTGGCGGCCCGTTTCAGCATAGCTGACATTTCTGGATTTGGCTCGGGCAATGTTACACTCCCAGAGGGAGATAACACAGCCGAGTTGTCATTTCCAGAGGCCAGCTCACCCTCCGATGCTGCTATCGACATCTTATCCTCTGGGGAGCCCCAATTGAAATAGCTGATCAGTCCATTACAGAGGGACCAGCACGCTCAACAGGAATTCCATCGGCTGCGGTGTGATGGAGGAGTGAGGAGCCTACAGGGAATGGTTACCGGGCGAGAGATCCATCATTATCCTCCGATCAACCATCCCACACGGCACCCGGGGGTGGGGCATGGTAATGGGGACTCGCGCTTCGCGGACGAAGGCGAGTCTCGATCTCAACACCGCGACAGTCATATTTCCGCAATGGGAACATGAACCGTCCACAAAAAGCTGCCTCAGCGTGCTGAACATATAAATATATATATACATATTTATATACACATAAATACATAGCTTAAACACGTGATGCAACAATTGTGACCGTCAGAGAGGAAAAGGGAACGACCGCATCCAGAAACGCAGAGATGGAATGACAACTTGAAAAAGATGCAAACGCACCAGTGTTGCTCTTTCAGGAAATAGGACCCATCACCAGTGCCGGAGCACACAGGGGAATGACCGCGGCAACACAGATCAGTGAACTGTAACAGGGAAGCACTCACTTTCCTGCCCTCTAACCAGCCGTCAACACACACAAACCCTTAGAAACTTCATGCTGTTAAAACAGCAGTTGAGAGCTCAAAGCTCACGATCACCACTGCACTCGCGCTGTAGAAACCACCAGCACTGTGAGAGTCTTCCAGAACAACACCGACACACTCGCTCGTTGTAAACAACAGCACTCTCAGAGACATCAAACGATCGGCTCCGAAGCGAAAGGCAACAAGTGTGTGCATCCACTTCCGTATATATACCCGCGCCGCGTGGGCGAATTGTGTGATGTAAATTACACGCACGCCAATTACATTGGCTCGTTCAATAGTACTCGAAGACGATTGGCTCCCTAGCGTGATCCCCATTCAGTCGACGTCGACTACGTCCGACGTTATCGACTGAAAGGGAACTACACTTCATTTTTCTAGAACAAAGGGTCTAAAGTTATGACCTTTAGAAAAGTGATTTTTTGAACTGGTGGTGGCAATATAGAGGTTGTCCTAGAGACTCCAAAATTAGTCAGATTACTAATCATGACTATCACTTCAAGTATGCCAAATTTCATCATTTTCTCCTGTTCCGTTCATAGGGCTCCCATAGACTCCCATTCGGGAAGAAAAATAGCCTAATAGCCTTGTTTCTGCCACAGAATAAAACATTTTAAAGGTTGTATCAGCGATTGTGGGTGACGTCACTTCTGTTTGTGTTTGAAGTGAGATCCCAAAAAATCCAAGTTAGCTCGCCCCTCCCTCCCGTTTCGTGCATCATGAAAAAAACTATGCCAATTGTGAGTTAGGTTTAGGTTAGGTTAGGGTTAGTCTTAGAAATTGTCTGCTCTCTGCATGTAGGCTAATTCATATGAAGTGTGCATTTCTCTATATAGGCGCGTTCACTACATGCGAAGATGGCGAGTCTGCATCGTCAACTTTATCTTTGCAACCACTGACATAGAAAACTATGTTGAACTGAACACTGCCCGACTAAGACAATGCATGCACTGAGACAAAAATGCATTTGCCCACCTATCTAAATGTAGCGGAGACAGTGAATAACCCCAATTTCAAAAAACGGTGGAGTGTTCCTTTAAACTGTGTTGAGCCTTTTAGTCGTTCTTATTAGACACTGTAGATGAATACATTTGCCTTGGTTGTATGTATAATTTTGTATTCGATAAAACACCGTCGACTGTGAGTGTCACTTCCCAACACAAACACGCCCCATAGCATAATCCCACCCTTGACACTGATTGACAGGTTTCAAAGGCATCGCAAATGGAAATACTCAGGGAATTAGTATTCCATTTGAGTTTTGGCTGGCTACATACGCGACGCTGAGAAAGTGAAAAAGCAGACGTGGTAATAGAAATTGCTATTTAAATATGACAGGGCCAAAACTCGTAAGATATGGGAAACACAGATGCAAACGGACTTTGCTTTTCCATTTGAAATTTGGCAGTCAGTGTGCGTTCGATTAAACGAAAATGCAAACGGTAATGCACGATTTGCAATTAGATTATGTCACATTTTATGCATCCACAAATAGAAAACGCAATTGCAAATACAATTTGCAATTCCTTTTGAATAATATCCGGAATATCATTCCATAGAAATCGCTGATACAACCTTTAAAAGATAATTGCAACTTTTTATCTCACAATTGATAGATAAATAAAAGTCAGAATTGCGAGATATAAAGTCAGAATTGTGAAATATGAAGTCGCAACTACCTATTTTTATTTTGTATTCTGTGGTGGAAACAAGCTTCCATATCTACAGCCCCTTTGGTGCTTGGCCCCTAATTATTTTTATTATTGGCCTGTAGCTTTGTTAAAGTGTGAAATTTTATTATTTTGTCCTTTGAAATGGATAAAAAACACATGTGTAATATGCTTAAGAGTATTTTTGGTCCTCATGAGAGAAAATAGCTTAAAAATAAATCACACTAAGTGATGTTTTTTTTTTTAAATGTTAAACTGCAGAAAGTTGTGTGGGATGGGTAGGTGTGTGTGTGTGTGTGTGTGTGTGTGTGTGTGTGTGTGTGTGTGTGTGTGTGTGTGTGTGTGTGTGTGTGTGTGTGTGTGTGTGTGAGAGTCAGTGAGTGAGTGAGTGAGTGAGTGAGTGAGTGTGAGAGATAGTGAGTGAAAAAGTGGGTTAGGTTGTAGTATTTTGCATGGAATGATAAAACTGTGTTCGGTATTTACTTCCGTATAGTGTTGAGCGCGTATCAGATCAGGATCAACTGGCTCTAAAACATCCACTCGAGGCTCCTCCCCTTCAGTGACTACAGGGCATCAGGGAACCTCCTTAATTAGCGAATTTCTGTTCCAGTTCTGGCTCTTCTTTTCCTCTCCAAGTGCTTTTTCTCACAGATGATGTCCTGACCTTTATTTCCAAACAAACTCACGCTGCGGTTTGATAAAGCGACATGGATCAGAAAGAATCAACGACGCTGCAAAAACTGAGTTCTTTCAGTATCAAGAGTATATTGCTTCCATCTAAGAGTGCTAAACACGACACGACTCTTCCAGAGAAGAACACACTGCCTCCGGTCACCGACCCGAACCCCTCTCCGGAGCCCGTGGAGATGGAGCCCTCCTCAGAGAAGCTCAAAGATGCAGAAGATCCCAACAAACCCGCGAAGCTCGACAAACCCCAGTTCAGCTACAACGCGCTGATCATGATGGCAATCCGACAAAGCCCGGAGAAGAGACTGACGCTGAACGGAATCTACGAATTCATCACGAAAAACTTCCCATTTTACCGGGAACACAAGCAGGGCTGGCAGAACTCCATCCGGCACAATCTGAGTCTCAATAAATGCTTCGTTAAAGTGCCGAGACATTACGACGACCCTGGGAAGGGCAACTACTGGATGCTGGACCCCTCGAGCGATGATGTGTTTATCGGGGGAACCACGGGGAAACTCCGCAGGCGCTCGGCGACTTCCAGAGGAAAACTGGCGATAAAGCGAGGACTTCGGTTTTCCCCATTGGGATTGGGAATAAACGAGACGGTGAATAATCCTCTGTACTGGCAGATATCGCCTTTATTATCTTTACACCATCCACATTACAGCGGAACGTCGCACGGATTTCTGAATCAAGGTCATTACGGTTCTTTCGGTCCTGGGATCGAGCCCGCGACTCGGCCCGGGTTCGGGGTGAGCTCGGCTCCGGTCGGGATACTGTCGGGGTTCCTGCACCCCCCTCCGGGTCTCCAGCAGAACTCCTTCAGCTCTCAGCAGACTTTACTCTCAGACTCCCTCAGGACATCTCTCTCCTCATTCTCACCGCCGCCAGTCTCGTCCCGCATAGACAGAGTTTCCCCGGATTCATTTTAAGGGATTTTGTCGAATGCGCTGAAATCATAATCACGGAAGCTTGTTTCCGCCACTGAATAAACGAAATGGATAATTGCGACTCTAATCGCACAATTCTGACTTTATTTTTTGCAAAATGGTTTAAGCCCTACACACTCCTAAAAATAAAGGTTCCAAACGGGAGTTTTCACCGCAATGCCATAGAAGAACCTTTCAGTGAACAGTTCTTAAATGAAACATCTTAGTGTGAGGAGCATTTTAATAATCTAAAGAACCTTTTGTGGAATGGAAAGGTGGATGTTAAAGGTTCTTCGTGGCATCGATGTAATTTAAGAACCTTTTTTTTAAAACACTGTAGGCCTATATCACAATTCTGAGTTGTTTTTCGCCATTATTCTGAGTTATAAACTCGGAATCGTGAGGGGGAAAAGTAGAAAGTGTGAGATAAAAACAATAATCCGTTGCGAAAACAAGCTTCAACACAGACTAAATGCTTCCATGCAATTTCACGATAATTGTTGTCCTGTTTTTCATTTCTATGTGCTTCGAAAGCGCGTGCTTTCTTGCCTTTTGGTGGAAAACTAGCCAAAATAATGCGATTATTTATAACGTTAGTGATCGAAGTCGAGTTAATTTATATTTTATTTCTTAGATGTATTTGATGTCCTTATATCAATCCATGATCCATTAATCTGCAGACCTACTGAATTCATAGCCCTTTATGTCGGGTCTCAACAGTGATGAGGACAATCCGAGACACTCATCAAGGCTTTCATTTATTTGTATTTTCTCAGGTCCCAGATACAGTATGATTATGTGGAGCTCACCAAGGCATGCATGCATGTCAAACATATGATCAGTGTTTAATCTACAGTTATGGATGTTATCACCTCTTTTACTTGTAGGCTACTTTACCCGTCTTTTTCAGATAAATGAAACTTTTGTAGATTAAGGAGAATCTCGGACCACTAGACTGCACTCAGCTTGTTACATTTTACATATCTTATAGCTACAATTTAAACATAAGTTGCATGTATAAATGATTTTCAAGCTTAAAAAAAAAACGAATTAACATCTAAAAAATATATAGGCCTATTAGGCATAATATACGAATAGCCTACGTTATAGGCTAAAAACACAAGAATCCACTTTGTATTAACCAAAACGAAACACTATAGCCTATATGTAATTCATCATTTCATAATTCTAATTCTAATTCTAACCTGATCTCATGAAACGTGTCTCTATAGAACTCATTGTTTATCGTGCAATTTATACGCGAAAATGAGTTTTTGCGTGCATATGATATACTCCCTGTAAACCCCTTCGGTAGGATTAGTGGTGTAGGGTATGTGTATTACACGCCATAAAGAGCGTATGCACGCTAAAATTGCGTTTCATATAGGCTACACGTAAAAACTCGTTTTCGCGTATAAATTGCACGATAAAAATGTGTGCTATAGAGACGCATTTCATGAGATCAGACTGAAATTACTATGCAAACAACTAAAGCACTTTATGGTGTTCAGTGTGGTCTGAGGCTCGGATTAATTTACGAAAGTTTCAGTGTTGTTAGTTTTCTGAAAACAGGCCGCAAATGTAACAGTAACTCTAACATGATGCTCAGGTGTGAATCAGTCGAATCAGTGACATTATCACTCCATTCCAATGTTGCTTTAAAGTTTTGCACTTTTTAAAAAGAGATTCTTCATTTAGCGCTGAAAGAACAAAAACGCTTTTGTAGCTATTTAAAAAATGAAGAATTTGTACTAAATGAATAAACAATAAATGTTTGTTCTTGGATTTGAACAGAGCTCGCTCTATTTTAAAATTGAAAATGTATAATATGAGCATAATATGAGTTTATTTAATTTAATTTAATTGCATTTAATCACAAAATTTAAAGATTTTCTTTATATCGTGCATTTTTGGCTTATATGGTGGTTCAACAATAAAACATGTGAAACATGTTCCTTTAGCTGTAATATTTGTCTACTGCTTAATAAATAAATACCTCAAATTCAAATATAATTTCTAATTTTAGTGTTAATTACATGGTCGGAAATCATTAAAAAGAAATACCATGCCTGCATGCATGGCCACAATTATTATGATTATTGTAATTGTATTTTACACATAATAGTTAAATTATATGTTGACTATTGGTTTCGCCTTTTTGTGAAGATTTGTTTTAGTATATCCACAGAAATGTGATATAATATAGCCTACTACCACACACTCACAGTCATTAATCATTAATTATGAATATGTTTGTAAATTACGTGGCTACATGTATTAAACAGTACAAACTAGCTCAAGACCGGTTTACAATCTCAAATGAGTATTCACTAATAATAAATGACTAAAATCTATTCAATTCGTTTGGTCTAAGAATTTCACATGCTGTCTGTCGCGAAACGGAAATAAATGTTTTGATATGTAGATTTCGTTTCGCAAACATAACTTAAAATGTCAGCAACAACAAAAAAATTCATAGCATAGAAAGTTAGAAAGTTCTCGTTTTACAGACCGACGTTATTGAAATAATCATTAAACCCTTTTCTGTGGAATTCAAAAGATGATATTTTGTCTTAGTGAACATTTCCGAAAAATACTCTCAAATACATTTTAAATCTTTTTTTAAGGTTTAAGCAATTTAATTCAATTTAATTTAATTATTATATTTGAAGTAATTCAAAGCAAGTAATTGAACAATGCTTAATCAATTATTAAATTTAAATAGCCCACATAAGAATTATTAAATTCAATTTGATTTATTAATTAAATTGCGTAAACTTAAAAAAAAATAAGGCTTAAAATCTTTTTTTGAGTGTATGAACATATTCGAACAATTTGTCAAAATTGTGCAAAAAGGTTTTCTACAAGGGCTATTAAAAATATAATTAGTTTACGTTAAAAAAAGGTCAGGCCCCTGATTTCAATCAAATAAATTTTAGAATAATTTAGAATGTTATATAAATGTTAATATAATGATTGAATCAATTTAGGCGTTTAATAATTTTAAGAGAATTGTTAAAGAATGTTTTAACAATTAAGAAAAATAGGTTATTTATTAAATTAAACAGGCTTAATAATGAAATGAGAGGCCTTTAATTAAATAGAGTTAATTAAAAAAGACATACAAAAACTGTATGGCTATTTTATAAAATATAATATAATCATAATACCATCTAATCATTGTTAATTTCCCGTTTAATCTTTCCATGATGACATTTTTGCCATGGTCGACTCTAACAAACTTCAAAAAGGGGAAATGCATTGTTGCCCCCTTTTTAAAGGCATTACCATTTATAATATTTAATCATTTATGTATAGGCCTAAATATTGATACTTTAATTTAAAAATTGTCCCCTTTAAAATAATTAATTCAGTGGGTCAGCTTGAACTTCTCACGGGCCGTATTTAGGCCTATAGAATATTCTAAGTGTGTACCATGAGGACAACAAATGATCATCATATAATGATTTATAATCCCGTTATAATGACTGTCGTGGTTCTAATATGTTCTAATATGAAATGAATCGCTACTGTAAACACTCATGATTAGATTGGGCTATCAGATAAAGACATGTAACCCAAACATCAGGAACACCAGATAAACACACGAGGACTGAGTTACCAACTAATAACGAGACAATTGGACACAAAAACTACATTATGCATTTTGATTTCCTAAACCAATGTACAATACAAACTATTGTTTCCTACATATAAAATATAAAAATGATCAGTTTTCACACACACACACACACACACACACACACACACACACACACACACACACACACACACACACATATACAGTCATAAGCTGCTCTATAACTTTAACTTCTAACGAATTTCCATCCAAAAAACATAACATTGCCTGTAATAACATTATGAAGTCTTGAGCCTGTCATAAACATTCCTGAACCCTTTTACAAGCAACGTTATTTCAGGCCGTTCACACCAAGAACATAACTATAACTATAACTATAAAATATGTAGTTCTGAAAAGCATTCAAAATATAGGCTAAGTAGCAGAATTCACACCACAGCTATAAAGATAACAACACCGAGAAACAATATTGTTGCAATCACTTTCTGAATGATTATTATTATTTATTTTTTTCCAGATGATGAAGATAAAAATAATGACAGCCAATCAGAATCCATCCTGTTTAAAAGAGCTCGAGCATTTAAAGCGACAGACCACAAATCTGCTTAATAATCAGCACATGTGCTGGTGTGAACACGAGTTATTGTTAGGCAGGCTATAGTTATCGTTCTTGGTGTGAACTTAAGAAGGATAACTAAAGGTAACTAAAACAACATTAGTGTAGAATAATATAACTGACTGGCGATATGGTTCTGTGTGTTATAAGCTCTCAGTTTCCAGTCTCGAGCAGGACTGATTCTGTATGATTTTGACATTCATCAGCTGGAAATAAATTATTTAAAAAGTGATTGCAATGATATCGTTCCTCTCCCGTTATCGTTATTATAGTTGTGCTGTGGAGTCTGATATTCTTTTATATTTAGAACGATTTTTATAACTATATCTTTATCATTATCATTATAGATATTGTCATTGGTGTGGACGGGCCAGTGTGGAAATGATAATGCTAGGCAGTATAGGATTATTTTCACACTATTTTTGGAGATATTGAATATCCTGGCTTTAGTTCAGCACATTCGGACCTGACAGATCCTCTAAGATGATTCTGCTTAATAAATACATCTACTCATTGCTTTTGGAAACCTGTTCACACCATACATGTTCATTGGGCCAAACAACTTCCATCACATAACAACACTGAAATGATGTAAGTTGTAAGTGTATCTTAATATGCTGTGATTTGCATTAGGAAACTTGGTTAATATAAACTTGGAGAACATGCATCAAAACTCTTAATTTAAATGCAAAATTATTAATATAAAATTACTAAACACCTTCCAAACACTCACATCTTGTTATTAGGCCTTACTGTATATGTTATATCCAAATGTCATATCTAAACTATTCATCAGTTCAGCAATTAATCATAAACGTATTTTGAAAGTAGGCTATCTTTGGTGAATTTTTCTGGAGAAAACAACCAACACTAAACAGGCCGTGAAAAGCCGAAACTGATTCAGTGTAATCGCAGGATCCAGATTTTGAACTATATGGCTCTCCATCGAAATGCTTTAACTCATTGCACAGGTTTAATTTAGTAGTAAAATCATGGGAAACGCTGTAACATGACCTGGCAGAAGGGTGCAGTGTGAGCAGTGCGCATGCGCAGGAGCATCTGCAACATTTCGTGACAACACTAATAACCTGCATGGATCACTGGCTCTAGAAGTCACTTCTAATTACGGTTATCCTCTCCTGGCTCTGAGTCCATCAGTTCATCTGGGGTGTGTTTCCCGAACAACTCGCTGACGAACTCAACTATACGATCATCGTTAAAGAAATAAACGCTATCACGACTTTTTCCACCGTTCTCGCAAACCTGTCGTCCAACCACGGTAGTTAATGATGTCATTCAGGTGGTGGATGAATACGTTTGAGATTGAATTAATGCTAGATTTGTTTATATAAGTTACGAACATGGCATCTGAGGACTATATTTTCTCAGTTATTTTGCCAGATTCAATCAAAAGCTTTACAGCACGCAGGCTATGCGCATGCGCACTCTTCAAAAACTCTTACATTCCTTGACAACTAAATGAAATTGGTAGGCTATTCGCAATAAAAGATATAGCCTACACCGACTCGTTGAACTGATAACGACGGAACTTATACAGTTGATTGCCGATGCTTTCGGGAGCGAGAATCAAACTCTGCTTCTGTGTGTTCACAGATGATGTGTTTATTTATAGCAGTACTAAAATTACTAAAAATACATTTTTAAGCTATAGTGTGAAAATCACAACTGAACATATGCAAAATAGAAATAATCATAAACAAAAAAGTGCTTGTCTTCAATGCTATGATTTTTTTACGACTAATGATTTCTAACAAACAGAAATCCCTTATCACATAATATTTCAAATGTGGATTATTTAACGCTACTCATTTGACTGATAAAAGACTCAGATTTTACTCAGAGCACTTATGAAGAAGCCATGTATCATTATTTCAGGCAGTTTGGGCGAAATTATATTTTTTATTTCTTGCCAAAAACACATTTGGTTTGCAATCTACTTGCAAGAAATGTCTCTTAAACAGAGATGTTCTTGTTACAATACACTTTAGAAATATAATCAACAAATGATTCCAGTTGAAATGTGTTCTCTTTCCATATTTATGAAAACAGAAATTTCAATTGTAAAAATTGATACTTTATCTAATGTCAAAAACATGCAGAATGATTTAAAAAAACAAAACAAGAATTAGCCATGAACTTTTCTCTGAGGGAGCACAAAATGGAAACATGCATTAGCCTATAGTAGCCTCTTAATAATGTGATGTGACAATTATAAATATGATAGCATATTATAATAAATTATAGGCAATTTAAAATATTCAATTCGTGGTGTTGCAAAATCAGTCTATCAAAGATTTTAATAATAATAGTTAGCTATGTATAAATTAAATTCAGTTTAATTATCTTTATTGTCACATAGACACAAGGAATAAAAACTGCAACGATGCAGTACATTAGAAAAATTCAACATCCACCGATAAACACAATTTACACACTGATACAATTCAACACAGTTAACAGAAAGTGCAAAATATGCACATTGAGACATAATAATAAACAATAACATCAATAGTGTGTTTGATTGTGGTGTTTAATATTCTAATCTTCCTCCTGCATAAACACACTCTTGAGTCACGTGTGTAATGCGACAATTAAGAGAAATATTGACTGTAGTAAAAATATGACAATTAGACCCAATCTCCCCTCTCCTATATATTTAACACAGTGCGGGAAGCTTTATTTTATTTTTTAAATGAGATCGCTAAATTGCACTGTATTGTCCAAACATAAGACACACATAACTATATCAGTGTGCTTGTTCAACGACTCAATAAAGGCTCAGAGAGGTGTTATAGCCATAAACAAGAGCATCAGAATCATCTCCACTACATCGTGCTCTTATTCATAATCTTATTCTACAAGTTTATTTTTATATAAATCCGCCATCTGGCGCTTTTCATGTAGGCCTAGCGGTTCCCATCATGGGATCATCATTTTATGGATTTAGTTGTACTTTTAATTCATTATTTTGGTTTAAACTCATTTTTAATTCAATATTATAAATTAAGCGGCTTGTAAACACACTTCATGGCTATAAAAACCCATTACACAAAGACGTTTCCCCTTAAAATTGAGTCAAGAAACAGAGTTCTATTAGACTTGGTTAGACTGCATTATAAGAGGGAGAGAGTTGTAGGTCAAACCAGGACAATGTTGGTCCAGTGTGTTTTTTTTTTTTTTTTTTGTCAACAATATCCTTAGAGTGAGTGTTTTATCCAGATGTGGTGCCATAACAACAGCAGTCGAGCAACAGTCACAATCAAAACCACTTCAGCACGTTAAAGCAGATTAGGGTCTATTTTGGAGTTTTTTTTACAACATTATCTTGCTGGTCATTTCTCTCTTTACGCACAAACACAAGGACAGAAGGTGGAGCTTCAGATGTGATCCATGAACAGGTCTGAGTTCTCTGCGCGCTCACACACACACACACACAC
This sequence comes from Gila orcuttii, assembly GCA_026230005.1. NCBI lineage: Eukaryota > Metazoa > Chordata > Actinopteri > Cypriniformes > Leuciscidae > Gila > Gila orcuttii. The sequence continues at coordinate 42,927,199 of JAPDVR010000019.1, read as the reverse complement.
ACACACACACACACACACACACACACACACACACACACACACACACACACACACACACACACACACACACACACACACACACACACACACGTGTGCTCTTAAAGGGCCAGCGCCTTAATAAAGCACAGTAGTGGAGCTGGACTTGAGGGAAGATATGAGTGCCGAAGGAGCAGGATTGAGATCACTGTCTCCTCCAGACTCCAGACGAGATGTGACAAGAGCCACGAATCTCTCGTCAGTTCACAGAATGAAAGCTTTAATGTGTCATAATGCAGACACTACCTGATGCTCTCACGCACAAAACACCCTTTGCTCCGGTCAACAGTAAAGCGCGCGATATGAAGGCCGTCAGTAGCGTGGTGTGTGTGTGTGTTTGTGTGTGTGTGTGTGTCGCTCGTGGTTCCTCCCTGGTGTGCCTGACGAATCGTAAAGTAATCTGGGTAACGACAGGACTGTGTTTTCAACCTTTGCCTCCTGCCGAGCGGCAGTCAGAGGTTAAGCAAACTGTGACAGTAGCTAATCTGTGAACACATTCTGATAATGTTGCCGTTACTCGCAGGTCATTCGATATTAAAACAAACAATAATGGACAGTGATATTGTGAACCCTCTCCTGAACATAATCTATTAAAGCTGCTAAACTATAACAGTCCATGATCACTTGACCAGTTTTACAGTGAAAACATACTTATATTATTAGTAATTATAAAGTCATAATTGATCATTCTTACTTTTAACGGAATATTGCAGTATTACAAAGAAAGAAAGGTCATAAATATCTTGTATGGCTTGAGGGTGAGTAAATGATAAGAGTATTTTCATTTATTTTGTGGCTAGACTAACTCAGTCAAAGTGGACTTTTTAAAAATGAAATCTTGCAGTGTTTATGATAAATGATTGATCAGTGAACATTATTATTGTTTTCTTGAAGCAGAATAACTTCCTCTTGCAGCATCTCTTCTCCTCTCTGATGATGTGGGCGGGGCAACCTGTCACTCACATGAGATCCACCAATAGCATACCACAACCATCCAATCAATTCCACCATCAAATCACCATCAAATCAAGCCCTGCCCTATATTTGTTCTTGTTCCAGAAGCTCACATATGTCACAAATGACCAACTTTGGTAACACTTTTTTTGATAGTCCACTTTAGACATTCTGCTAACTATAAGTAACTTTGCAACTGCATGTCAACTACTGTCATTAGAGTATTAGTAAACTGTCTGCTTAATATCTGCTAACACTTTATTTTGTTGGTCCCCCAACAGACATTCTACTTACTATAAGTAACTTGTCAACTACAGGTCAACTTATTCTCCTAAACCGAACCCATAACACCTAACCATAACCTAACAGTCTACTGACAGTCTACTACAGCCTACTAATACTCTAATGAGAGTTAGTTGACATGTAGTTGAAAAGTTACTTATAGTTAGTAGAATGTCTAAAGTGGACTATTGAAATAAAGTGTAACCCCAACGTAAATAGAAAACAAAAAACAGAAAATAAATTTCAGAAACCTGAAAAACTGTTTTACAGCATAACAATTATTTTAAAGAGCACTAAATCCCCATTGATCTGTTCTAAAAACATGCATTTCCATGATTTCACCAGCATTAAGGTGCTCCAGTGTTTCAGGTCTTCCCTCTCAGCAGGTCCTTCAGGGTGTTGTGGAGGGGTGAGGTGTCCTAGACCCATCATCTAGCTACTGGAGTGCCTCAGGGCTCAGTGCTGGGACCGCTTCTCTTCTACATCTGCATGTCATCACTGGGATCTGTCATTCAGAAACATGGTTTATCCCATCACTGCTACACTGACAACACACAACTATACCTTTCATTCCAGCCGGAGGATCCGACGGGAGCGTCTCGCATCTCAACCTGACAGACATTCACTGCTGGAAGAAGGACCACCTCCTTCAACTCAAGCTTGTGAAGACAGAACTGCTTGTGGTCTCAGCCAACCCAACACTTAATCAGATTTGCCTTACACAACATTAGGAGGATCAGGCCCTTCCTATCGGAGCTACACAACTCCTGGTCCGAGCTCTTGTTCTATCCAGACTGGACTGCAATGCTCTCTCCTTCCAGCATCTGTCAAACCTCTGCAACTGATCCATATGCTACAGCAAGAGTGTGTTTATCGAGCCAGAAGAGTCACTCCTTTCCTCATAAACCTGCACTGGTTCCCAACAGCCGCTCACATCAGATTCAAGGCACTGATGTTTTCCTACATAACAACCACTGGCTCTGCACTA
>JAPDVR010000019.1:42907439-42919939 GCA_026230005.1 Gila orcuttii | reverse complement strand
GATTATGGTGTGGGGTTGTTTGGTGGAGGGGGGATTATGGTGTGGGGTTGTTTGGTGGAGGGGGATTATGTTGTGGGGTTGTTTGGTGGAGGGGGGTTATGTTGTGGGGTTGTTTGGTGGAGGGGGATTATGTTGTGGGGTTGTTTGGTGGAGGAGGGATTATGGTGTGGGGTTGTTTGGTGGAGGGGGTTATGGTGTGGGGTTGTTTGGTGGAGGGGGATTATGGTGTGGGGTTGTTTGGTGAAGGGGGATTATGGTGTGCGGTTGTTTGGTGGAGAGGGATTATGGTGTGGGGTTGTTTGGTGGAGGGGTTATGGTGTGGGGTTGTTTGGTGGAGGGGGGATTATGGTGTGGGGTTGTTTGGTGGAGGGGGGATTATGGTGTGGGGTTGTTTGGTGGAGAGGGATTATGGTGTGGGGTTGTTTGGTGGAGGGGGTTATGGTGTGGGGTTGTTTGGTGGAGGGGATTATGGTGTGGGGTTGTTTGGTGGGGGGGGATTATGGTGTGGGGTTGTTTGGTGGAGGGGGATTATGGTGTGTGGTTGTTTGGTGGAGAGGGTATTATGGTGTGGAGTCGTTTGGTGGAGGGGGGATTATGGTGTGGGGTTGTTTGGTGGAGGGGGATTATGGTGTGTGGTTGTTTGGTGGAGGGGGGATTATGGTGTGGGGTTGTTTGGTGGAGGGGGTTATGGTGTGGGGTTGTTTGGTGGAGAGGGGATTATGGTGTGGGGTTGTTTGGTGGAGGGGGATTATGGTGTGGGGTTGTTTGGTGGAGGGGGATTATGGTGTGTGGTTGTTTGGTGGAGGGGGGATTATGGTGTGGGGTTGTTTGGTGGAGGGGGGATTATGGTGTGGGGTTGTTTGGAGGAGGGGGGATTATGGTGTGGGGTTGTTTGGTGGAGGGGGATTATGGTGTGTGGTTGTTTGGTGGAGGGGGATTATGGTGTGGAGTTGTTTGGTGGAGGGGGGATTATGGTGTGGGGTTGTTTGGTGGAGGGGGATTATGGTGTGGGGTTGTTTGGTGGAGGGGGATTATGGTGTGTGGTTGTTTGGTGGAGGGGGATTATGGTGTGGGGTTGTTTGGTGGAGGGGGATTATGGTGTGGGGTTGTTTGGTGGAGGGGGGATTATGGTGTGGGGTTGTTTGGTGGAGGGGGATTATGGTGTGGGGTTGTTTGGTGGAGGGGGATTATGGTGTGGGGTTGTTTGGTGGAGGGGGATTATGGTGTGGGGTCGTTTGGTGGAGGGGGGATTATGGTGTGGGGTTGTTTGGTGGAGGGGGATTATGGTGTGGGGTTGTTTGGTGGAGGGGGGAAATATGAAAATATGCGACCTTCTTCATCCTCCTCACTGAGCTCTAAATCAAGTTCTCAATCTAAGAATTGTGAATGTGCACCGATTAACCATTAGAAAGAGTCAGCCTTCGCTCTCAATACAGAATCTGTTTATGTGCATGTAAAGACAGACGTCCCAAAGATTTTTTGAGGGTGAGCAAAAACCCACCGTTTATGTGTGTGTCCCTTTAAATGCAAATGAGCTGCTGCTCCTGGCACAGGGGGTGGAGCTTCAACAGCTTGCGTCTACCCCACACAGACATGCACTGAACATTTCAAGACTTTAAAAAAAAAAAATCAAACAGGATTGGGAAACACTGCTGTAGAGGTTTGTTTGGATGGATGGAGGTGAACAATGCACTATTGTTGTTAATTGAGCAATGCATTATTATGAGCTCAAAGAAAGTGTGCACAATACAAGCATTCAAAATGGCCAAGACTGTCATATTCTGCTTATGTTGATCATCACAGCTCTTAGAGTAAAATAATTTTAATGTCACAACGAAATGAAGATCTAGGATTAGTTTGTGTGAGGAAGGGCACCTGGAGTAGATATATCGGTGTGGATAATCCGTGTGTCTGCAGCTGAACAAGTGGATGGAGTTAGAGCGAAAATGCAGAATTGAAGCGTGTGAATTCGAGTGTCTATCCCTACATCCAAACACGCCTCTGCCAAGGCAACACTCAGTCTCTTTTGACAAAAAAAGTTTGATTTACTTTTTGGGAATATCATTTTAATTTACTTTCTTTATATTAAACATTTAAATTGTAACTCATACTGAATTCAAAATCAGAAACTGGAATTTTCAAGCTCAAATAAGAATGGCACACAATTTCCACAATTACAAGCTCATTCATATCGTCCCGGTAGTTTCACTGATGTTCAGTGGGTCATTGGTGACAAAAGAAGACAATCTCTAAACAGAATGATTATGAAAAGAAAACATTAAACTCTTAAACCGCGTTCGTTCACACTGACAGTGATTAAATCATCTCTGTACGGCTTCCAGCTGTTTCCATCCGCATATTTAGATAGATATTCATGGGAATGGCAAAATGTATGGACTTTTTTCTAATTTTATTATACAAAAAGCTTTAAATAAAAGATTTTGGTGACCCAGTAGGTAAAACTACACTTAAAAAGGTCAGAGGGACTCAAATCATACCGGTTTCATGGAATGACTCTTCAAAAAAATGCTTAAAGGAAACGCCAAGATACGCATAAAATTTAAAAATGTGCATAAAAAATGTGCTCAATTGAGGCGGATTATTTTGTTTATCTGAGACAGACATGCACATAAACTCCATGAAAACACATTAAACCCTCAACAAACACTCATGTGACTTTTGATTGGATAACTGGAGTAACCAGTGGACCAATGGCATCACAGCGTCTCTAATGTTGGTTTGGTGTTTCTGAAACTCAAAGTGTGTGATCAGAATGATTGTGTTTAATTCCCTCCACAAGCGTCTCACATACATGAGTGTGTTCCTGAACACCAGCATCCGAACGCCAGAGAACATGACAGCGTTTATTGTGTTTCGCCTGACGCTCGAGACACACTCGTTTATGATGGAGGGAAAAGAGTCTGATTGCAGTAACCTACAGTTTATTACTGATATTCTGCAGCTTTCAGTGAGCAGGAGTTATTGACATGTTAGAGCGATAAACCGGGTTCGGACAGAGACTGTAAAATGAAATTCCACGACTTTCAAGGACTTTTCAAGCACTACTTTTTCAGTTTTCAAGGACTACAATCTGAGATCTCATTTATCAAACAATATCTTTATTATCTTTCAAATTCTAAAAAATGTAAATAGATAAAGGAAAATAAGCTAATAAAGCAAAATGGTTCAAATAAAATGCAGCACAAGCAATTACTGCGGTAACATTAACCAATGAATGGATACTATGACTAAGATATAGCTTTCCTCTTTCAAACTGATTTATTTCCATGAATATATGATGGACCTGAAGAATGAAAGCTGTAATATATACAGGTCCTTCTCAAAAAATTAGCATATTGTGATAAAGTTAATTATTTTCCATAATGTAATGATAAAAATTAAACTTTCATATATTTTAGATTCATTGCACACCAACTGAAATATTTCAGGTCTTTTATTGTTTTAATACTGATGATTTTGGCATACAGCTCATGAAAACCCTAAATTCCTATCTCAAAAAATTAGCATATCATGAAAAGGTTCTCTAAACGAGCTATTAACCTAATCATCTGAATCAACTAATTAACTCTAAACACCTGCAAAAGATTCCTGAGGCTTTTAAAAACTCCCAGCCTGTTTCATTACTCAAAACCGCAATCATGGGTAAGACTGCCGACCTGACTGCTGTCCAGAAGGCCATCATTGACACCCTCAAGCAAGAGAGTAAGACACAGAAAGAAATTTCTGAACAAATAGGCTGTTCCCAGAGTGCTGTATCAAGGCACCTCAGTGGGAAGTCTGTGGGAAGGAAAAAGTGTGTCAAAAAACGCTTCACAACAAGAAGAGGTGACCGGACCCTGAGGAAGATTGTGGAGAAGGACCGATTCCAGACCTTGGGGGACCTGCGGAAGCAGTGGACTGAGTCTGGAGTAGAAACATCCAGAGCCACCGTGCACAGGCGTGTGCAGGAAATGGGCTACAGGTGCCGCATTCCCCAGGTCAAGACACTTTTGAACCATAAACAGCGGCAGAAGCGCCTGACCTGGGCTACAGAGAAGCAGCACTGGACTGTTGCTCAGTTTTGCATGTCATTCGGAAATCAAGGTGTCAGAGTCTTGAGGAAGACTGGGGAGAAGGAAATGCCAAAATGCCTGAAGTCCAGTGTCAAGTACCCACAGTCAGTGCTGGTCTGGGGTGCCATGTCAGCTGCTGGTGTTGGTCCACTGTGTTTTATCAAGGGCAGGGTCAATGCAGCTAGCTATCAGGAGATTTTGGAGCACTTCATGCTTCTATCTGCTGAAAAGCTTTATGGAGATGAAGATTTCATTTTTCAGCACGACCTGGCACCTGCTCACAGTGCCAAAACCACTGGTAAATGGTTTACTGTCCATGGTATTACTGTGCTCAATTGGCCTGCCAACTCTCCTGACCTGAACCCCATAGAGAATCTGTGGGATATTGTGAAGAGAAAGTTGAGAGACGCAAGACCCAACACTCTGGATGAGCTTAAGGCCGCTATCGAAGCATCCTGGGCCTCCATAACACCTCAGCAGTGCCACAGGCTGATTGCCTCCATGCCACGCCGCATTGAAGCAGTCATTTCTACAAAAGGATTCCCGACCAAGTTTTGAGTGCATAACTGAACATAATTATTTGAAGATTGACTTTTTTATTGTATTAAAAACACTTATTTTATTGGTCGGATGAAATATGCTAATTTTTTGAGATAGGAATTTGGGGTTTTCATGAGCTATATGCCAAAATCATCAGTATTAAAACAATAAAAGACCTGAAATATTTCAGTTGGTGTGCAATGAATCTAAAATATATGAAAGTTTAATTTTTATCATTACATTATGGAAAATAATGAACTTTATCACAATATGCTAATTTTTTGAGAAGGACCTGTACTTGGATATTTATATGAGCAACATCACTCTCATAGCCATGCGAAATGACTCTATATCTATATCAGACGCAATACAGCTTTAATTTTGTGTGAAAAGATAGTTTAATCTATAAAATGAAACCCTAATTTTACATATCTTGTAAAAAAAAAAAGGGGTTTTCCAGGACTTAAAAATCAGAAACGAGGACTTTCCCCAGGAAGTGATGATTTTCTTCTCTTGAATGGGAAACACTGCTTAACAACTCTGGATGGAAACATAGCTTGTGTGAATGAATGGCCTTTCATAATGAAGACAACGGGAAAAATAAGATGTCTGATAGCAGTTTAATACAAATAAACAATACAGATAAAACATCCATTGTGAATAAAACCGTAGCTATTGGTCCCGTAACAATAAATACTCAGGGTTTTGATGGGTGTGACCAGCTCAAGGTCTCTTCTGGTCAGTATGTGTGTTGGGAAAACTGCTCCCGTATCTGTGCGGCGCAGCGTTCAGAGTCCTGTATCCCTGAGGCCCGAGGCCGAAGCCCAGCCGGACCCCGGGCCCCTGGAGGCCGTACGGGAGCCGGGGCTGATGGGCCGGGAACACCAGCGGCTGCACGTGTCTGCCCGGCGTGTTGAAGGAGAACTCGGGTGGAGGACTGCTGGGTTTGGCAGGCGTGGACGTGACCGGGTTCAGCTCAGACACCACAGCTGAAGACACGTACTCCGAGAGACTGAGCGATCCGGCGCCAGAACTCAGAGACGGGCGGATCCACTCGTCCTTGAAGATCTGGACGGTTAGAGTGGAGACTAGCGCGCTCAAACGGTTGGTCACGTGAGCCAAAACCATTTGCTCATCAGCGTCTCTGCGGATGCGGACGTGGACGGAACCAGCCTGTGCAGAAACAGTGCGAGTTACAGAAAATCCAGCTTTTAATGTTGTTTATATGTCTAGTAATGTGCTAAACCATGTGTAAATTCATAAGTCGACAGCATTGCTGAGTATTTTCTCCTTAAAACTGCAGTGAACCAACGACAGTCTCAAAAACACGCTTTGAAATCGCTGGTGTTTCTGACGTCACAAACTACCTTGTAACCAATCAGATCAACGTGTGATCGTCAACGAGTGGATCTCTGAGTGAGTGAGTGGAGGCGGGGCTCATTTGCATATTCATAGAACTGCGCATACTAAATGAGGCAAGGGTGTCAAGTTACATTCAAGATATTTTAAGGCATGAAGACATTTTTTAAAGGAAAAAGCTTAAATATATCATTCTGGTGATCAAAGAAGAGTTAAAGGGTTAGTTCACCCAAAAATGAAAATGATGTCATTAATGACTCACCCTCATGTTATCCCAAGCCCGTAAGACCTCCGTTCATCCTTGGAACACAGTTTAAGATATTTTAGATTTAGTCCGAGAGCTTTCTGTCCCTCCATTTAAATTGTATGTACGGTATACTGTCCTTGTCCAGAAAGGAAATAAAGACATCATCAAAGTAGTCCACGTGACCTCAGTGGGTTAGTTAGAATGTTTTGAAGCATCGAAAATACATTTTGGTCCAAAAATAACAAAAACTACGACTTTATTCAGCATTGTATTGTCTTCCGGTTCTGTTGTCAATCCGCTTTAGTGACGCTGCTGACGTAAGACGCTGCTGACGTGTATCTGGTGCGCCCGTGTATTCGGATTCAAATAAATATGGCTGGGCAAAAAAATGCAAGTCTTCCTCTGTGTCGAAATCCTTAGACATGTTTGCGAAGATTGTTTTGTTTCCAGCGTGCGTCTCCCTCAGACTGTAAACGAAGCTCGGGCGCACCAGATAACACGTCAGCTCGTCTTACGTCAACAGCGTCACTGAACGCCGATCCACAACAGAACCGGAAGACAATACAATGCTGAATACAGTCGTAGTTTTTGTTATGTTTGGACCAAAATGTATTTTCGATGCTTCCAAACATTCTAACTAACCCACTGATGTCACATGGACTACTTTGATGATGTTTTTATTTCCTTTCTGGACAAGGACAGTATACCGTACATACATTTTCAATGGAGGGACAGAAAGCTCTCGGACTTAATCTAAAATATCTTAAACTGTGTTCCAAAGATGAACGGAGATCTTACGGGCTTGGAACAACATGAGGGTGAGTCATTAATGGCATAATTTTCATTTTTGGGTGAACTAACCCTTTAAGGGATCAAATGATGGACTGCAGGATCTTTTAGATCTATCCGAAGGCTTATGTGAGTGTTTGCTGAAGAGCTGAGAGATACTAGTATGACCAACTAGAAGTTAATCAGGAGGCAATCAGTCTAGCTTTTTGGCATCATATTATGTTACGCATGTTGTTTTTGTTTTTTAAATGTGATGACTAACTTGTAAGACTAGTCTTAGCAGTTTATGTAACCGGCCCCAGGCCTTGAAGACATTTCAAAGAGGAGTGTTTTCAAGCAGTCGTCACTACTAGATTACTTTCACAGTGGTTCAACCACGAGAACTATCAGGATATTCAGTGGACAAACAGGTTTTGTATTTGATCTGAGCTCAAAACACATTCCTTCCCTTCAGATTATGAACTTATAAACACTGAAAGTGAGCAAACTCCGATCAGTGAGGCCTACAATCCATCAACTCCAAAAAGAAATAAAAACCTGTGTTTAAAGGAAAGAAAACAAGTTCACAAAGAGATTGAATCCAATATTTGGTGATAATATAGCTTAATGAGAGATTTATAAGCTATTTAAAAGGCCGATAACTTTTGACCGCGAAACACCAAATTAGGTTAAAACATTGTTTATTTGCTGCTGTAACTAGTAGTAAAGAGGAAGAGATGATCAGTTCTTCTGTCACACACACACACACACACACACACACTTACTGACTGACTGAGTTTACTGATGAAACTGACAGGATTTGAGAGCTGAGACTTTGATTCATATCAACAGTATCAAAGATTACTGAGATTATGGGATGGCAGACGCGACATTATTGGGATTTCAGAATCGATATGGGTTCATCAAAATGATATTTTATATTATTATATTATCAACCCAAATGCAGATGTATAGCAATAAACAGACTAATAACTGAAAGCCAAATTAGGTAAAATTGTGTAAAAACAGCCATAACCCAAGTTTGTACAAAGCCTTTGTCAAGCCAGCATGATGTCAGTGTTCATTAAAAGCACATGTGCTCGAAATCATCAGTTAGAAAGAAAATCTACACACCAAAGATCCGAAGCCAATGGTCCAGAAGTGTTCATTTCTGACTTCAAGAACTCCATCCAGCGTGGACACCTGAAAAACATCAGGAATGAGTGATGAAGAAGAGAGCGCTGGCAGTGTAAGGTGAGAGATACACTGTATTGCCAAAAGTTTTGGGACGTCTGCCTTTACATGCACATGAACTTTAATGACATCCCAGTCCTGATCTATAAGGTTTAATATGGAGTTGCTCCACCCTATAGCTTTAACAGCTTCAACTCTTCTGGGAAGGCTTTCCACAAGGTTTAGGAGTGTGTTTATGGGAATGTTTGAGCATTCTTCTAGAAGTGCATTAGTGCAACCCCACACCATAATCCCCCCTCCACCAAACAACCCCACACCATAATCCCCCCTCCACCAAACAACCCCACACCATAATCCCCCCTCCACCAAACAACCCCACACCATAATCCCCCCTCCACCAAACAACCCCACACCATAATCCCCCTCCACCAAACAACCCAACACCATAATCCCCCTCCACCAAACAACCCCACACCATAATCCCCCCTCCACCAAACAACCCCACACCATAATCCCCCTCCACCAAACAACCCAACACCATAATCCCCCCTCCACCAAACAACCCCACACCATAATCCCCCCCCACCAAACGATCCCACACCATAATCCCCCTCCACCAAACGACCCCACACCATAAGCCCCCCTCCACCAAACAACCCCACACCATAAGCCCCCCTCCACCAAACAACCCCACACCATAAGCCCCCCTCCTCCAAACAACCCCACACCATAAGCCCCCCTCCACCAAACAACCCCACACCATAAGCCCCCCTCCACCAAACAACCCCACACCATAATCCCCCCTCCTCCAAACAACCCCACACCATAATCCCCCCTCCTCCAAACAACCCCACACCATAATCCCCCTCCACCAAACGACCCCACACCATAATCCCCCCTCCTCCAAACAACCCCACACCATAATCCCCCCTCCTCCAAACAACCCCACACCATAATCCCCCCTCCTCCAAACAACCCCACACCATAATCCCCCTCCACCAAACGACCCCACACCATGATCCCCCCTCCTCCAAACAACCCCACACCATAATCCCCCCTCCACCAAACGACCCCACACCATAATCCCCCCTCCTCCAAACAACCCCACACCATAATCCCCCCTCCACCAAACGACCCCACACCATAATCCCCCCTCCTCCAAACAACCCCACACCATAATCCCCCCTCCACCAAACAACCCCACACCATAATCCCCCTCCACCAAACAACCCCACACCATAATCCCCCCTCCACCAAACGACCCCACACCATAATCCCCCCTCCACCAAACGACCCCACACCATAATCCCCCCTCCACCAAACGACTCCACACCATAATCCCCCTCCACCAAACGACCCCACACCATAATCTCCCTCCACCAAACAACCCCACACCATAATCCCCCCTCCACCAAACAACCCAACACCATAATCCCCCCTCCACCAAACGACCCCACACCATAATCCCCCCTCCACCAAACAACCCAACACCATAATCCCCCCTCCACCAAACGACTCCACACCATAATCCCCCTCCACCAAACAACCCCACACCATAATCCCCCTCCACCAAACAACCCCACACCATAATCCCCTCTCCACCAAACAACCCCACACCATAACCCCCCTCCATCAAACAACCCCACACCATAATCCCCCCTCCACCAAACAACCCCACACCATAATCCCCTCTCCACCAAACAACCCCACACCATAATCCCCCTCCACCAAACAACCCGCCACCATAATCCCCCCTCCACCAAACAACCCCACACCATAATCCCCCTCCACCAAACAACCCCACACCATAACCCCCCCTCCACCAAACAACCCCACACCATAATCCCCCTCCACCAAACAACCCCACACCATAATCCCCCCTCCACCAAACAACCCCACACCATAATCCCCCCTCCACCAAACAACCCCACACCATAATCCCCCTCCACCAAACAACCCCACACCATAATCCCCCTCCACCAAACAACCCCACACCATAATCCCCCTCCACCAAACAACCCCACACCATAATCCCCCTCCACCAAACCCCACACCATAATCCCCCTCCACCAAACAACCCCACACCATAATCCCCCTCCACCAAACAACCCCACACCATAATCCCCCTCCACCAAACAACCCCACACCATAATCCCCCTCCACCAAACAACCCCACACCATAATCCCCCCTCCACCAAACAACCCCACACCATAATCCCCCTCCACCAAACAACCCCCACACCATAATCCCCCTCCACCAAACAACCCCACACCATAATCCCCCCTCCACCAAACAACCCCACACCATAATCCCCCCCCCCACCAAACTTCACACTCGGCACATTGCAGTCAGACAAGCACCGTTCTTTCACAAATGTGTGTAGAAGTGTCTGCATGTAACACCTGAATTCAATGATTTGAAGAGGGTCCCAATACTTTTGGCCATACAGTGTATATCTGATGAAGGACTGACCTCTCGGAGCAGTTTATCCAGCTGACCGATGACGTGAGAAGGGGTGGTCTGAAAGAAGAGAGGACAGCCGTGAGTGTGTGAAGTCTGCGCATCACACAGGTTTCAGTACACACACGTGATTACACACACCTGCAGCAGCACCTTTCCGCTGTACACACTCATCGGGTACATGGTGCCGAAGGTCATGAGGGCGATGGCCACGGCAGACGCGGTGTCCATCGCGTGATAGTTACTGCACAACAACCACACAACATCATCACGTGACCAGCTGACGACATCGCTTCAGATGTGATCAGAGCACGACACATTCCCAGCGAGTGCCAGGCTGAACATGATTCGCATATAAGGGAGGAATTCAAAGAGATGTAGGCATAATACAATGTGGCATGTTATTTAAGTGTAGTAGTAAAAATACTCTGTTGTGGTTGGATTATAGAGTTAGGCTGGGTGTTGACAAATTTCACGATTCCATTTGATTTAAATTCACAAACTTGTAATTCAATTTGATTGGATATGGATTGATTTGTATATATGTATCAGGTTCAGTGTTTTTCTCCAGTAATCTCTGTGAACTGAAGCTGTAAACTACAGGAATCCTGTCAGTCGCTGCATTACTGTAATATTACAGGTTACAATTAACAGCTGATCTGAAGACTATTTACATTACACACCAGACAGTTTTTTTGTAATATGTTTGTACTCCAATTTTTTGTTTAAATATAAATATTTGAAAGGATAAACATTTGTTTTCATGATAGATTTATTCAAACACATTAAATATTGAAGAACAGGTATAATTTTTTACATTATAAAGATATGATGAATGTGTAATCTAGTGCATGTCTGTATCAGAAGCTCCTCTCTACAGTTATTAATCTAGAGTTTATAGATAATGAAAGTCTTATTGAGGATAATGTGGCGTATTGTTCTCCAGCTGTTTTATTGATTTCATGAGACATGGTTGATTTTAGGAAGTTGTTCAGTATCTTCTGATGTTCACTGATGTTTATTTGCTGCTGTAACTAGTAGTAAAGAGGAAGAGATGATCGGTTCTTCTGTCACACACACACACACACTGAGTTTACTGATGAAACTGACAGGATTTGAGAGCTGAGACTTTGATTCATATCAACAGTATCAAAGATTACTGAGATTATGGGATAGGATTTCAGAATCGTTATGGTTTCATCAAAATGAGAATCGGTTAAAATCAAGAAATCAATATTATCAACTCATATCAAATGTAGAGTTGTAGCAATAAACAGACTAATAACTGTGAGATGAATGCTTCAGTGCAGTGTCCGTGACTACACATACACATACAAACACACACACACACACACACACACACACACACACACACACACACACACACCTGATCTCGATGAGCATGTAGGTGATGCCCAGAGCGAAGGCTCCCGCGAGGTTGATCAGCACAAACGGGTTCATCCTGGGCAGGAGAACGCTGCTCAGCGCCGGGATCAGTCCACACACACTGCACACACACACGTCTGAGCATCATGGCTCTGTCTATACACACGTCTGAGCATCATCACTCTGTATATCACACATGTGACGGAGCGAGACGTTCTTACCTTCGGCTCAGATCGGCCACGTGCTCCTGAAGCCAGCTGGTGCTCGCAGCTACACACACACACAGAAAATACTGTACATTTAAAGTTGAACAGAGGATGTCTGTGCATTGACTTTAAAGTGGACTCAAACCTTTTTAGATGTGATGGTGTCTCATTCACACTTTTTTTAGGATAAATTTAAGAAGAAGAAGAAGAAGAAGAAGAAGAAGAAGAAGAAGAAGAAGAAGAAGAAGAAGAAGAAGAAGAAGAAG
>JAPDVR010000019.1:42844939-42899939 GCA_026230005.1 Gila orcuttii | reverse complement strand
GTAAGCTGTGTTGGATAAAAGCATAACCGTGACTGTTAGTGCTCGACAGCGAGGAGGAAACACTGACTCATCACAAGTGTTGTTGTGCATCACTCGTACGAGTGTGTGTGTGTGTGTGTATCAGCTGAATGTGGACCTGATCTTTATGATGTCCAGATTCCCACAGCAGGAAATATTGAGCAGATCAAGTTCTGCAGAGATGCAGGATCTCACCTTTCCTTCAGGATGAAGAGCGATCCCAGCTGAACCAGCACAGTGGAGGAGAACACCGCCAGCACCTCACAGCGCTCGAAGCTGACACACACACACACCATTACTGGAGCTGAAGCACTCTCTCACACACACTCACACACCATTACTGGAGCTGAAGCACTCTCACACACACACACACACACACACAACATTACTGGAGCTGAAGCACTCTCACACACACACTCACACACCATTACTGGAGCTGAAGCACTCTCACACACACACTCATCATTACTGGAGCTGAAGCACTCTCACACACACACACACACACACCATTACTGGAGCTGAAGCACTCTCACACACACACTCATCATTACTGGAGCTGAAGCACTCTCACACACACACACACACACACCATTACTGGAGCTGAAGCACTCTCACACACACACACACACACACACACCATTACTGGAGCTGAAGCACTCTCATACACACACTCACACACCATTACTGGAGCTGAAGCACTCTCACACACACACACACACACACACCATTACTGGAGCTGAAGCACTCTCACACACACACACACACACACACCATTACTGGAGCTGAAGCACTCTCACACACACACTCACACACCATTACTGGAGCTGAAGCACTCTCACACACACACACACACACACACCATTACTGGAGCTGAAGCACTCTCACACACACACACACACACACTCACACACCATTACTGGAGCTGAAGCACTCTCACACACACACACACACACACACACCATTACTGGAGCTGAAGCACTCTCACACACACACACACACACACTCCATTACTGGAGCTGAAGCACTCTCACACACACACACACACACACTCACCATTACTGGAGCTGAAGCACTCTCACACACACACACACTCCATTACTGGAGCTGAAGCACTCTCACACACACACTCACACACCATTACTGGAGCTGAAGCACTCTCACACACACACACACTCACACACCATTACTGGAGCTGAAGCACTCTCACACACACACACACTCACACACCATTACTGGAGCTGAAGCACTCTCACACACACACACACACTCACACACCATTACTGGAGCTGAAGCACTCTCATACACACACTCACACACCATTACTGGAGCTGAAGCACTCTCACACAAACACTCACACACCATTACTGGAGCTGAAGCACTCTCACACACACACACTCACACACCATTACTGGAGCTGAAGCACTCTCACACAAACACTCACACATCATTACTGGAGCTGAAGCACTCTCACACACACACACACTCACACACCATTACTGGAGCTGAAGCACTCTCACACACACTCACACACCATTACTGGAGCTGAAGCACTCTCACACACACACTCACACACCATTACTGGAGCTGAAGCACTCTCACACACACACACACCATTACTGGAGCTGAAGCACTCTCACACACACACACACTCACCATTACTGGAGCTGAAGCACTCTCTCTCTCTCTCTCACACACACACACACACACACACACACACACACACACACACACACACACACACACACACACCATTACTGGAGCTGAAGCACTCTCTCACACACACTCACACACCATTACTGGAGCTGAAGCACTCTCTCACACACACTCACACACCATTACTGGAGCTGAAGCACTCTCATACACACACTCACACACCATTAATGGAGCTGAAGCACTCTCACACACACACTCACACACCATTACTGGAGCTGAAGCACTCTCACACACACACACACTCACACACCATTACTGGAGCTGAAGCACTCTCATACACACACTCACACATCATTACTGGAGCTGAAGCACTCTCACACACACACACACCATTACTGGAGCTGAAGCACTCTCATACACACACTCACACACCATTACTGGAGCTGAAGCACTCTCACACACACACACACTCACACACCATTACTGGAGCTGAAGCACTCTCACACACACACACACTCACACACCATTACTGGAGCTGAAGCACTCTCATACACACACTCACACACCATTACTGGAGCTGAAGCACTCTCACACACACACTCACACACCATTACTGGAGCTGAAGCACTCTCACACACACACACACACACACACACACACACACCATTACTGGAGCTGAAGCACTCTCTCACACACACTCACACACCATTACTGGAGCTGAAGCACTCTCACACACACACACACACACAATTACTGGAGCTGAAGCACTCTCACACACACACTCACCATTACTGGAGCTGAAGCACTCTCACACACACACTCACCATTACTGGAGCTGAAGCACTCTCTCTCTCTCTCTCTCTCACACACACACACACACACACACACACACACACCATTACTGGAGCTGAAGCACTCTCACACACACACTCACCATTACTGGAGCTGAAGCACTCTCTCTCTCTCTCTCTCTCACACACACACACACACACACACACACACACACCATTACTGGAGCTGAAGCACTCTCACACACACACACACCATTACTGGAGCTGAAGCACTCTCACACACACACACACTCACCATTACTGGAGCTGAAGCACTCTCTCTCTCTCTCTCACACACACACACACACACACACACACACACACACACACACACACACACACACACACACACACACACACACACACCATTACTGGAGCTGAAGCACTCTCTCACACACACTCACACACCATTACTGGAGCTGAAGCACTCTCTCACACACACTCACACACCATTACTGGAGCTGAAGCACTCTCATACACACACTCACACACCATTACTGGAGCTGAAGCACTCTCACACACACACTCACACACCATTACTGGAGCTGAAGCACTCTCACACACACACACACTCACACACCATTACTGGAGCTGAAGCACTCTCATACACACACTCACACACCATTACTGGAGCTGAAGCACTCTCATACACACACTCACACACCATTACTGGAGCTGAAGCACTCTCACACACACACACACTCACACACCATTACTGGAGCTGAAGCACTCTCACACACACACACACTCACACACCATTACTGGAGCTGAAGCACTCTCATACACACACTCACACACCATTACTGGAGCTGAAGCACTCTCACACACACACTCACACACCATTACTGGAGCTGAAGCACTCTCACACACACACACACACACACACACACACACACCATTACTGGAGCTGAAGCACTCTCTCACACACACTCACACACCATTACTGGAGCTGAAGCACTCTCACACACACACACACACACAATTACTGGAGCTGAAGCACTCTCACACACACACTCACCATTACTGGAGCTGAAGCACTCTCACACACACACTCACCATTACTGGAGCTGAAGCACTCTCTCTCTCTCTCTCTCTCACACACACACACACACACACACACACACACACACACACACTCACTCACACACTCACACACTCTCTCATTGACACTCACTCACACTCACTCACTGACACTCACACACTCACACACACAATCACACTCACTCAGACACTCACACACTGACACACTGACACTCACTGACACTCACTCACACTCACTGACCAGAGTTTCCGCTAGAAAAAAATGGTGCCGGTCAAAGTGACCGGCGGAGGTTTCGTTTTACGGACATTTTGATGATATGCCGGTCAAATATCGCCTATTAATTAGTCAAGTTGAGGAAAACTGGAGGCAGTCTATGTAACTTAAAAAATGACATAATCAGGCCGTATAGAATGCAACATGTTATTATTAGCTTAACTTTCAAATAGACGGAAAAAAACATGAACGTCCGATTGGCGTCATTCAACGCCAATTGTTTTTTACTATGGTTTCACACACATTCACTTTTTGAAATATTGAGGCACGGATGTACCTAATACAAACAAATAAAACATCTCCAGTTAACTAGCAGATCATTCATTTAGTTCGCTATTACATAAGAGATCTAGCGCTAAAATCTGTTGTTTTTGAAATCAAGCTGAGCGCTCGTGTCCGCTGCTATCAGTTGCATGGACGACGCGCTGCGCGAGTTGCGCAATCTTCACTCGGACGCGCGTTTCAATCTATCCCCGTTGTGGAGACTCTCTATTCAATCCGGTGAAATCTCAAAATAAAATGCACACAAACGTGTCCCTGCTTGATATAGACTGTAACCACTGATGAACATAGGCTATTCAGTTTTGATGAGAGAGAAAAAAATCGGTACGAGTGCGCGGATTTATAACCACTGATCTATAGGCTATAATGAGATGTTCCTGATTCACCATCGTCTGGCCTCTGAAAAAAGCTTTTAAGGCTAGTCTGCATGGGCCTGGCCATATTTGAAACGTCTCACTCAATCGTTGGTTGTTTAGGTCTATATTAGGTTTTAGGCGTGCGCTTTATTTGAAATGCAGCATGCGATGTTTCATAACTTTCAAACGGTAGAGCCTGTTCCTTTATATTTATAACATAGCCAAAGATCGGTGTATTTTTGCTTTATACATTTTAGGCTTATTCTCAAATTCAGATTGTGTTAGGGGAGCGGGATTATTAGGCAATTTTAATCGGACAATTTGACCGGAGAGATTTAATTTTGTCGGACATTTCATTTTTTTTACCGGCCAATGTCCGGTAATTACCGGACAATGGAAACCCTGTCACTGACACTCACTCACTTACTCACTGACACTCTCTCACTCACTGACTCTCACTCACTCACTGACTCTCACTCACTCACTGACACTCACTCACTGACACTCACACTCACTCACTGTCACTCACTCACTGTCACTCACTCACAGACATTCACACTCACACTCACTCACTCACAGACACTCACTGACACTCACTTACTGACTGACACTCGTTCACTCACTGACACTCACTGACACTCACTCACTCACTGACACTCACTCTCACTGACACTCTCTCACTCACTGACACTCACTCACTCACTGACACTCTCTCACTGACACTCTCTCACTCACTGACACTCACTCACTGACACTCACTCACTGACACTCACTCACTGTCACTCACTCACTGTCACTCACTCACAGACATTCACACTCACACTCACTCACTCACAGACACTCACTGACACTCACTCACTGACTGACACTCGTTCACTCACTGACACTCACTCACTGACTGACACTCGTTCACTCACTGACACTCACTGACACTCACTCACTGACTGACACTCGTTCACTCACTGACACTCACTGACACTCACTCACTCACTGACACTCACTCTCACTGACATTCACTCTCACTGACATTCACTCTCACACACACACACTCACTGACTGACACTCACTGACTGACACTCACTCACAGACACTCACTCACAGACACTCACTCACAGACACTCACTCACAGACACTCACTCACAGACACTCACTCACAGACACTCACTCACAGACACTCACTCACAGACACTCACTCACAGACACTCACTGACAATCACTCTCATTCACTGACACTCTCACACTCAATCACTCTCACTCAGTCACACACACTCACTCACACTCACTCACTCTCACACACTCTCACTCACTCACAGACACAATCACTCACACTAACTCACTCTCACTGTCACTCAGTCACACTGACACTCACTCACTGTCACTCACACACAGACACTCACTCTCACAGACACTCACTCACTGTCACTCACTCTAACTCACACTAACTCAGTCTTTCACTTACTGTCACTCACACTCACTCGCTCACACTCACTCACTCACACTCACTCACTCTCACACTCACTCACTCTCACACACTCTCACTCACTCACAGACACAATCACTCACACTAACTCACTCTCACTGTCACTCAGTCACACTGACACTCACTCACTGTCACTCACACACAGACACTCACTCTCACAGACACTCACTCACTGTCACTCACTCTAACTCACACTAACTCAGTCTTTCACTTACTGTCACTCACACTCACTCGCTCACACTCACTCACTGTCGCTGACGCTCACTCGCTGACACTCTCGCTGACACTCACTCACGCTGACTCTCACTCACGCTGACTCACTCACGCTGACTCACTCACGCTGACTCACTCACGCTGACTCACTCACGCTGACTCACTCACGCTGACTCACTCACGCTGACTCACTCACGCTGACTCACTCACGCTGACTCACTCACGCTGACTCACTCACGCTGACTCACTCACGCTGACTCACTCACGCTGACTCACTCACGCTGACTCACTCACGCTGACTCACTCACGCTAACTCACACCAAACTGAATGTAACGAGGATGATAAGGCTGTGAGGGTCTTCACTGTATAGAGTCCTAGATCATGTGTGATTCTCACAGAACTCACAAATTTCAGAACTGTTGCATAAAGTTTTTATGGCACTGGAAAGATGTTTCACAAGCAGAGCTAGTTCTGTTAACAGTGTGATCTACTGAACACGCTGCACTTCTGCCCCTCACAGCCTCATTCTCATTCCTTTAAAAAGATAAGTCTGGCTCTATCGGCTTCCACAAACGTCAGTCACATTACGGTACTTTATTCATTTTTGGGTGATTTTACTATGGTATCAGTATCAACACCATAAACTCTGCCTTGCATGCGTGTCGAGCCATGAGAAGCTTCAACAGAAGTGTGGAGAGAAAGCAATCAGAAAAATGGTTCTTACCCAAACGAGTAGAGTTGACTGGGCTTCTTCACGGTCACCCAGAAACTCAGCAGACAGGTGATCAGACTGAGGGAGACGACACGCATCACACAGACTCACACCACTTCAAAACACTATTCAACTATTTTAAATATATGAGGTCTGAAACTCACATTATTTATAGCACAATGAGCTCTTATAGTGTCATGAGGCCTTTAACATCTACAGAGCAACAGCTCATTTCTTCATGTTCACGTCACAATCTTACGCTGTGTGCTCATTAGCCTTCACATGCTAGCGAGAGTTGTTCTTGTTGAACTAACACTTGTTGAGCGTGTCTGTGGTCAGATGAATTCAGCATTGGCTCAAAAGCAACTATGATTATTCAATAAATCTGCAGTTTTCCATCATCACCAGTTCACATCCTCATCAGATTTGTCCTGACTGAGAAAAACACTTTAACTTCAACAAATATGGCTACTTTTGGGTTTATTTTGCACGGTGGCGCTGCCACACAATTATGCCGTAATAACGAGATGTTATGTTGTTTTAACGACATCTTTTCTCATAATAACGAGATATGTCGTTTTAATGACATCTTTTTCTTGTTAAAACAACATATTTTCTTGTAATAAGGACATATGTTGTACAGTGATGTGTAATATGCCTTTATCCACATTAGATAATTAATATAGCATATCAATTTATGACACTTCCACGTTCGAAGAGTAGAAGCAAATAGCATAAAATACCTTCCCCTGCCTGTATCACCGGCAGAGCAGATAGCACAAGATTGTTGTGATTTATTGATGTTTGGTGTAGATGAAGGCTATCTGTGATGAACTGTACGTTTTGTGGCCATGGGCCGCTTCTAAGGTAGAACATGTTCCAAGGACTCCTCATAATCAGCCCATAGCAGCGATTACACCCAAAGTTAGTGTGTGGGTGGGAGAAATAAACACATTATAATTGTTTAATTGATTATCCCCATTTATATGCACTTTATAATAAAGCACATATCATTTTAACGACATATCTCGTTATTACGAGAAAAGATGTTGTTAAAATGACATAACATCGTTATTACGACATAATTGAGTGTAAAAAATAATATGTGACGGTGATGCGCCACCATAATTTTGGGTACTTTTCTAAGCAAATAGTGGTTTATTTAGATGCTTTTTCAGACACTTTAATGCAAGTAATACTTCAACTTCGAAATCTAAAGATGTTTTGTTAGACTTAGACTAAACGGAGCAATAAATTCTAGTTTTTTACACATCTATTTTTATACACAAAAATATTGTGTGTTCTCAGCGCTGGTCCACCACACAACACTCAGACTAACATGACTTTACATCATTAACATCAGAAACACAAGTGTAAATGTGGAGCAAGCGTATATATATAGTGTGAATATGAGAAATGACACTTACCTAAAGAGCTCGAAGATGGTGAGGTATGTGTATGCGGTCAAGGCTGAAACAGAAGACAGATATAGTGTTCAGAACAGCGTGTCTTACGGTAGGCCTGCGAGGAGTGTGCACGGTCAGTCATTTACAGTAGGCCTATGAGGAGTGTGCACGGTCAGACATTTACAGTAGGCCTGCGAGGAGTGTGCACAGTCAGTCATTTACAGTAGGCCTGCGAGGAGTGTGCACGGTCAGTCATTTACAGTAGGCCTGTGAGGAGTGCACGGTCAGTCATTTACAGTAGGCCTGCGAGGAGTGTGCACAGTCAGTCATTTACAGTAGGCCTGCGAGGAGTGTGCACGGTCAGTCATTTACAGTAGGCCTGTGAGGAGTGTGCACAGTCAATCATTTACAGTAGGCCTGCGAGGAGTGTGCACGGTCAGTCATTTACAGTAGGCCTGCGAGGAGTGTGCACAGTCAGTCATTTACAGTAGGCCTGCGAGGAGTGTGCACGGTCAGTCATTTACAGTAGGCCTGCGAGGAGTGTGCACGGTCAGTCATTTACAGTAGGCCTGTGAGGAGTGTGCACGGTCAGTCATTTACAGTAGGCCTGCGAGGAGTGTGCACAGTCAGTCATTTACAGTAGGCCTGCGAGGAGTGTGCACGGTCAGTCATTTACAGTAGGCCTGCGAGGAGTGTGCACGGTCAGTCATTTACAGTAGGCCTGTGAGGAGTGCACGGTCAGTCATTTACAGTAGGCCTGCGAGGAGTGTGCACAGTCAGTCATTTACAGTAGGCCTGCGAGGAGTGTGCACGGTCAGTCATTTACAGTAGGCCTGCGAGGAGTGTGCACGGTCAGTCATTTACAGTAGGCCTGTGAGGAGTGTGCACGGTCAGTCATTTACAGTAGGCCTGCGAGGAGTGCACGGTCAGTCATTTACAGTAGGCCTGTGAGGAGTGTGCACGGTCAGTCATTTACAGTAGGCCTGTGAGGAGTGTGCACGGTCAGTCATTTACAGTAGGCCTGTGAGGAGTGTGCACGGTCAGTCATTTACAGTAGGCCTGTGAGGAGTGTGCACAGTCAGTCATTTACAGTAGGCCTGCGAGGAGTGCACGGTCAGTCATTTACAGTAGGCCTGTGAGGAGTGTGCACGGTCAGTCATTTACAGTAGGCCTGCGAGGAGTGTGCACGGTCAGTCATTTACAGTAGGCCTGCGAGGACTGCACGGTCAGTCATTTACAGTAGGCCTGCGAGGAGTGTGCACGGTCAGTCATTTACAGTAGGCCTGCGAGGACTGCACGGTCAGTCATTTACAGTAGGCCTGTGAGGAGTGTGCACGGTCAGTCATTTACAGTAGGCCTGCGAGGAGTGTGCACGGTCAGTCATTTACAGTAGGCCTGCGAGGACTGCACGGTCAGTCATTTACAGTAGGCCTGCGAGGAGTGTGCACGGTCAGTCATTTACAGTAGGCCTGCGAGGACTGCACGGTCAGTCATTTACAGTAGGCCTGCGAGGAGTGTGCACGGTCAGTCATTTACAGTAGGCCTGCGAGGAGTGTGCACGGTCAGTCATTTACAGTAGGCCTGCGAGGAGTGTGCACCAGAGTTTCCGCTAGAAAAAAATGGTGCCGGTCAAAGTGACCGGCAGAGGTTTCGTTTTACGGACATTTTGATGATATGCCGGTCAAATATCGCCTCTTAATTAGTCAAGTTGAGGAAAACTGGAGGCAGTCTATGTAACTTAAAAATGACATAATCAGGCCGTATAGAATGCAACATGTTATTATTAGTCTAACTTTCAAATAGACGAAAAAAAAAACATGAACGTCCGATTGGCGTCATTCAACGCCAATTGTTTTTTACTATGGTTTCACACACATTCACTTTTTGAAACGTTGAGGCACGGATTTACCTAATACAAATAAATGAAACATCTCCGTTAACTAGCAGATCATTCATTTAGTTCGCTATTAGTATTAAATAAGAGATCTAGCGCTAAAATCGGTTGTTTTTGAAATCAAGCTGAGCGCTCGTTTCCGCTGCTATCAGTTGCATGGACGACGCGCTGCGCGAGTTGCGCAATCTTCACTCGGACGCGCGTTTCAATCTATCGCCGTTGCGGAGACTCTCTATTCATTCCGGTGAAATCACAAAATAAAATGCACACAAAGGTTTCCCTGCTTGATATAGACTGTAACCACTGATGAACTTCAAGAAAAAAAACTGTACGAGTGCATGGATTAGAACCACTGATCCATAGACAATAATGAGATGTTCCTGATTCACCATCGTCTGGCCTCTGAAAAAAGCTTTTAAAGCTAGTCTGCCTGGGCCTGGCCATATTTGAAACGTCTCACTCAATCGTTCGTTGTTTAGGTCTATATTACAGCCGTTTAGACGTGCGCTTTATTTGAAATGCAGCATGCGATGTTGTTTCATAACTTTCAAACGGTAGAGCCTGTTCCTTTATATTTATAACATAGCCAAATGTCGGTGTATTTTTGCTTTATACATTTTAGGCTTATTCTCAAATTCAGCTTGTGTTAGCGGGCGGGATTATTAGGCAATTTTAATCGGACAATTTGACCGGAGAGATTTAATTTTGTCGGACATTTCATTTTTTTCCCGGCCAATGTCCGGTAATTACCGGACAACGGAAACCCTGGTGTGCACGGTCAGTCATTTACAGTAGGCCTGCGAGGAGTGTGCACGGTCAGTCATTTACAGTAGGCCTGTGAGGCGTGTGCACGGTCAGTCATTTACAGTAGGCCTGCGAGGAGTGTGCACGGTCAGTCATTTACAGTAGGCCTGCGAGGAGTGTGCACGGTCAGTCATTTACAGTAGGCCTGCGAGGAGTGTGCACGGTCAGTCATTTACAGTAGGCCTGTGAGGAGTGTGCACGGTCAGTCATTTACAGTAGGCCTGTGAGGAGTGTGCACGGTCAGTCATTTACAGTAGGCCTGTGAGGAGTGTGCACAGTCAATCATTTACAGTAGGCCTGTGAGGAGTGTGCACGGTCAGTCATTTACAGTAGGCCTGTGAGGCGTGTGCACGGTCAGTCATTTACAGTAGGCCTGCGAGGAGTGTGCACGGTCAGTCATTTACAGTAGGCCTGCGAGGAGTGTGCACAGTCAATCATTTACAGTAGGCCTGTGAGGAGTGTGCACGGTCAGTCATTTACAGTAGGCCTGTGAGGCGTGTGCACGGTCAGTCATTTACAGTAGGCCCGTGAGGAGTGTGCACAGTCAATCATTTACAGTAGGCCTGCGAGGAGTGTGCACGGTCAGTCATTTACAGTAGGCCTGCAAGGAATGTGCACGGTCAGTCATTTACAGTAGGCCTGCGAGGAGTGTGCACAGTCAGTCATTTACAGTAGGCCTGTGAGGAGTGTGCACAGTCAATCATTTACAGTAGGCCTGTGAGGAGTGTGCACGGTCAGTCATTTACAGTAGGCCTGCGAGGAGTATGCACGGTCAGTCATTTACAGTAGGCCTGGCCTGTGAGGAGTGTGCACAGTCAGTCATTTACAGTAGGCCTGTGCAGTCAGTCATTTACAGTAGGCCTGTGAGGAGTGTGCACGGTCAGTCATTTACAGTAGGCCTGGCCTGTGAGGAGTGTGCACAGTCAGTCATTTACAGTAGGCCTGTGCAGTCAGTCATTTACAGTAGGCCTTGTGAGGCGTGTGCACGGTCAGTCATTTACAGTAGGTGTGCACGGTCAGTCATTTACAGTAGGCCTGTGAGGAGTGTGCACGGTCAGTCATTTACAGTAGGCCTGCGAGGAGTGTGCACGGTCAGTCATTTACAGTAGGCCTGCGAGGCGTGTGCACGGTCAGTCATTTACAGTAGGCCTGTGAGGCGTGTGCACGGTCAGTCATTTACAGTAGGCCTGCGAGGAGTGTGCACAGTCAGTCATTTACAGTAGGCCTGCGAGGAGTGTGCACGGTCAGTCATTTACAGTAGGCCTGTGAGGAGTGTGCACGGTCAGTCATTTACAGTAGGCCTGCGAGGAGTGTGCACGGTCAGTCATTTACAGTAGGCCTGTGAGGAGTGTGCACGGTCAGTCATTTACAGTAGGCCTGCGAGGAGTGTGCACGGTCAGTCATTTACAGTAGGCCTGCGAGGAGTGTGCACGGTCAGTCATTTACAGTAGGCCTGTGAGGAGTGTGCACGGTCAGTCATTTACAGTAGGCCTGCGAGGAGTGTGCACGGTCAGTCATTTACAGTAGGCCTGTGAGGAGTGTGCACGGTCAGTCATTTACAGTAGGCCTGCGAGGAGTGTGCACGGTCAGTCATTTACAGTAGGCCTGCGAGGAGTGTGCACGGTCAGTCATTTACAGTAGGCCTGCGAGGAGTGTGCACGGTCAGTCATTTACAGTAGGCCTGCGAGGAGTGTGCACGGTCAGTCATTTACAGTAGGCCTGCGAGGAGTGTGCACGGTCAGTCATTTACAGTAGGCCTGCGAGGAGTGTGCACGGTCAGTCATTTACAGTAGGCCTGCGAGGAGTGTGCACGGTCAGTCATTTACAGTAGGCCTGTGAGGAGTGTGATCAGTCAGAGCTGCAGTGCGAGACACACGTCTGTGTTAAACACGAGTGAGTGAAGCTTGGGAAACTCCAGAGGTTTCCTGACGGACCTCACTGAGACTGTGAGCTTATCAGCCGTGTGTCCACCAAAGCACTATCTTCCTTTTCAATTGTTTTCAATGGGACCGCAGAATGAATTGAATGCCGCGAAAAACACACAAAACACATCTAAAACAGGAAAGAGCTTTGAGATCGACTGTACAACTGGATTTGACAAGAACTGAGTATTTCTACACACAGCTGAAAGCTACAGAACAGAGAAGTGAATGAATCGCTGTGATTCACAGAAACAACTGAATCCAGAGAAATGTGGTTATAATTGTCAATATGCTGAATTATGGGGTAAAATCATACCCTATATATTGTATTGTTATATATTGTATTGACAACTCATCAATGAAATATTTACCACCGTATATTCTGCATAATTGGATGTTTTTAAATAAACAATGAAAAAAACCTACACAAGTTTTATGGCTGGACGTTATGATGATATATGAGACACTGATATAATGTGATCACATGGATTTAGACCTATATTGGATTTGTATAAAGCGTTCACAGGCAAATTAGCTTTATGTATTTCGCCGGCGTTGAAATGAGGCTCATATAAATGTGAGGAAATGTGTCAATATCCACGATCACTGGATCTTTGGTCAGTTGTAAGGAACACTATATCGAGTCCAAGCTTTAGTTTAAACTGAGAAAACGCCAGTAAAACAAACAATTATCAGTTTCATCAGGGCTGCACAATATTAAAGAAAAGTGCGATATGTGATAACTCATTAAATAATGCGATATTTGATATTCAATACGATAATGCTTAAAGTGTGTAAAACTTAAATTATCTTTCAAATATATTTAAATTATATAACCTACATACATGTTTCACATTCTCTTTGTGACAGTAAAACATCTCTATAACTTCAGTGAACAGTGTTTTACTGACGCATAAGAAGAGTTATTTAACATCAGTGTAAACCTCGGGGTTCAGGGTTCAGCTGATCCTACATTAGGATTATTAAACAACAGAAACTGAATAATCAAATGTAGAAATAAAACGCTGCTTAGTTTTCACTATATGTATTAAATACTGATTCCTATTAAAGCTACAAGAGTTATTCAGCCGAGAGCAGCGAGTGATTCTCTCTGTCTTTTGTCCATGACCCAGTTATTGCAAGCTGTTGCGATATGCATAATATCATGACATTAGAACCCGACCGATATGGATTTTTGGGGGCCGATGCCGATACCGATAAAAAAAGCCTGATACCGATATATCGGCCGATATTATTTGTGTACAGTAGCAATATTATTTATGTGTATTATAGTACAGTACCAGTCAAAAGTTTGGACACACTTTCCTATTGGTGTGTACAAACGTTTGATGGATACTGTATATAGAATACACAGTATTTAAACAGAATAAATATATAAACGTTTTGCAATGATCACTCAAATGTGGTGATAAACACTTGTGTGACACAGATATGTAATGGAGGCAGGGGGAATGATAGAATGAGAATGATACATTTGAGCTGTAACCAAACTAGTTTGCATTGCATGCTATATTATATTATATTCTAAATACTGTTGCATAATCTTCACTAACGACTTTGTCTTTTAATTTAGTCACGTTATATAAAACAACTTGCATCAATAAATATATCAAAATTGTCACTGACATTATCTTCTATTTTTAGTCTTAATTCCTCTAATCTCTACCAGTGGAGGAAGAACTCAGATCTTTTTACTAAAGTAAAATTTATAACATCATAATGAAAACGTTTTTAATTACATAATGTACAGACTTTTATACTATTTTAAATAAGTAGTAAGCAAATGTACCTACTAAACGTGAAACTAGGCTACTCTTAATGCAAAATAGTCCTATATAAAGTGTTATAATTATATAAATTATTGGAATATTGCTTGATGTTGTAACGTAGCGTTATAGGCAGAATGAGCTTTAACACCGTGTCTACACCGGACGCGGCCGTTACTGCTCGCGTGAGTCGCAACAGCTGTTTACCCGAGACGCGGAAAAGCACCCGTTACAGAGCAGAATGGGCCATCCGTTTACTGTCGGAGATTTGTCGCTCGCGCCACGCATTTTAATCAATGTTTAATAAATCAATTGCCTGGATTTAATAAATAAGAAGTAAATATAGCAGACAATATAATCAGGACTTCTCAGCTGCGCGCTTGCAATAGTCACAAGCTCACACAATACGTGACAGAGGCTGGCAGCAGAGAAATCAATTCAGTGAATTACACTGCACAAATCAAAAGTAATAGTCTACTACCCACTGAATGAAGAAGGGTTGGCTCTCAACAGAACATATAATATTCATTTTATTTTTTTTTTCGTGTTCGCATTTATGAGGAAAAAACGGACGTGACAAGCTCCGAAAGCGGCACTAAAGTGCTTTAAAACTTTCAAATAGACATCAAACAGAAAGCACAAAGCCTTTCATTAAAGTCAATTTCGTTTTGTATTAATTATATCTTAATTTTAATCAATGTTTCATCAACCAAATGCCTGGATTTAATAAATAAGAAGTAAATATAACAGACAATAGATAATCTCGAAACGGAGGCGCCGGCGAGTGAACTGCAACTCGTCTCATAAATGATCCGAAACTCAGCGTATAGACCTGAGAAATATATCTATTGAAATGTCTACTTTTAAACAGAACAAATCAAAACGAAAGACAAACTGCTCTCTGCTTATGTAATCCTTCTGAAATGTACATTTCTCTCTGGCGCGTTCAAAGATCGCGAGTCCGCATCCTCAACTTCATCTTTGCAGCCCACAATGACTGAAAACACTTGTTATTAATAAACAATTAAAATGTCTCCTTGCTATATTTGATGTATTCATATCATTGCTTTTGCCAGTTCATTGTGACAGCTTTTAGGTGCTTTATTGGCAGCGCCACCCTTACATGAATCACCGCACGCCGCTTTTTTTTTAATATTCATTTATCGGCCATTATAACTGCCGATACCGATAGTTATGAAAATGCCTAATATCGGCTCGCCGATATATCGGTCGGGCTCTACATGATATATACATTTGCGGTATTTCGCTATATTGTGCAGCAATAGTTTCTGCAATTAACTCCAGTCACTCGGTTCGGCTGAGGGAAACTCAGGTCAGTGCAAACCTCTACAGTGACAAGCACTACAACATCATTTAAAATAAGAGCCAGAGCAAATACTCTATATCGCATCATCAACACAGCAAACCCGCAGAAGCGTCTCCAGCTGGATGAAGGAGGCGGGGCTTATTACGCCATATTATAACTTGCTTTTCCTCCCATTCATTAGTAATATCAGTGAAGCGCCTGTATATCTAAAGCCTTTGTCCAAACTCATGGTGACATTAAACCGCTGCTTTCCCTGCTGAGCGGATCAGAGCGTGAAACATCTCATCATCCCCGCTCACAAACCTGCCATCAGCAAAACAGACTGAAGTAAGTGTGGAAGTAAAATAATGACAAATGTTTTTGAAACCAAAAAGCTTGTTGAATTGCACTACTTGAAAAATTAAGCATTGCATTAACCGTGCTTGCTTTTTAATGCATTGCATTTTTATGGGCTGAAATTCAATATAGTTATATATTTAAGCTGTGAATATTTCAATTCACATTATTAAAAATTCAATAATCCATATTCACCTTTCAGATTTCACTTCCAAAATATTTGGTCTGTTTAAAAATACAACCTATAATTTCCGAAAGTAAATTTTCAGTCCATTTTATTTCGCTTTATAAATTCAGTGGTTCAAATTCTGCAGGAAAAGCATTTTTAATGATAAAAATGTGTGTGAAATGTTTTGAATTGAAATATTCATAGCTGAAATATACGACCATGTTAAATTTCAGCCCATAAAAATGCAAGTCCTAAAAACACAATGCATTAAAAAGCAAGCACAGTTAATGTTTTCAAGTTGTGCAAATCAACAAGCTTTTTTGTTTCAAAAACATTTGTCATTATTTTTCTTCCATAAATCAGCACATGATCTAATGAGCTGAGTCTGAGTCTCAGTGTAAGTGTGTGGAACGGGTCGCACAACTGAAGCACATCAGCGCAGGAACATCATAACTTCTGTAACGTCACAAGCAGCCCTAAATCTGCCCTTAAAGACACATACGCCAGTGTTGGCTAACGGCTAATGTTCACAACACCGTGTTACCACAGATCCGCGCGGTTCTCTTTAAGGAACCCGAGACCTGAACTCCTGCGCGAGCGAGAGGAATCTGTGACCGGAGGGAAAGTATGGCGTAATGACAGATGATGCATGAATAAACCCCGAGCGACGACACAGAATACACACACTCGTGTAGAATACAGCGCTCAGATTAAGGAGACTTGTGTATGTTTACAGAGCTAATCGATGAAGAAGAGGAGGAGATGAAGACGCAGTGGTAAACCAAGCCCGGATCTTTATCTGAATATTTAATAAGAGCATCCAAACACATCTGATCGTCCTCGAACCCTGACCTTCAGTCGTCTCGCTGCCGGCCTCATGGGAGCGGAGCGCCATTAGCATCAGGAGTCTGCTAGCGTCGCGCGGGTATCCGCTTTCTCTGCTAGCTGCTGCTGTCGGTAAAGCAGATCTGCAAACTGCAGCGCTCAGCTGTCATTGAGTTCAGGAACACGTATCGAGCGGCTCGGCTCCGGTGTCTGTCCATGCGGCACATTAAAATAACAATAGATCGCTCCAGATGTAAACTAAAAGCTTTATTGACAAACTACAAGCTAACACCTGGCGGGAGGAAGTGGCGAGTCAGAGAGTAAACCGAGACCGAGAGAAAGACTGATGCTCCAATAGACACACCCAGCGCTTCCCGGACACACGGACGGACACACACGGACACGGACACACACACACACACACACACGGACACACACAGACGGACGCACACACACACGGACACACACACACACGGACACACACACACACAAACACACACAAACACACACAAACACACACACACACACAGGGACACACACACACACACGGACACACACACACACACGGACACACACACAAAGACGGACACACACAAAGACGGACACACACAAAGACGGACACACACAAAGACGGACACACACAAAGACGGACACACACAAAGACGGACACACACACACACGGACACACACACACACGGACACGGACACACACACGGACGGACACACACACGGACGGACACACACACGGACGGACACACACACACACACACGGACGGACACACACACACGCACGGACAGAGACACAGACACAAACACACGGACACACACACACGGACACACTGACATGGGGACACACACACACACACGGACACGGGGACACACACGGACACGGAAACACACAAACGGACACACACACACACACACGGACGGACACACACACGCACGGACACACGGACACGGACACACACACACACGGACACGGACACACGGACACGGACACACGGACACGGACACACACACGGACACAAACACACGGACACGGACACACACACACGGACGGACACACACACGGACGGACAGACACACGGACGGACACACACACGGACGGACACACACACGGACGGACACACACACGCACGGACGGACACACACGCACGGACACAAGCACGGACACAGACACACACGGACACGGACACACACGGACGGACGGACACGTACACACACGGACACGCACGGACACACGGACGGACACACACACGGACGCACACACAGACGGACGCACACACACACGGACGGACACACACACGGACGGACACACACACACGGACACACACACACACAAACACACACAAACACACACAAACACACACACACACACGGACACACACAAAGACGGACACACACACACACACGGACACACACAAAGACGGACACACACAAAGACGGACGCACACACACACGGACGGACACACACACGGACGGACACACACACACGGACACACACACACACAAACACACACAAACACACACAAACACACACACACACACAGGGACACACACACACACACGGACACACACACACACACGGACACACACAAAGACGGACACACACAAAGACGGACACACACGGACACACACACACACGGACACACACACACACGGACACACACACACACGGACACACACACACACACGGACACACACAAAGACGGACACACACAAAGACGGACACACACGGACACACACACACACGGACACACACACACACGGACACACACACACACGGACACGGACACACACACGGACGGACACACACACGGACGGACACACACACACACGGACGGACACACACACACGCACGGACACAAGCACGGACACAGACACACACACAAACACACGGACACACTGACATGGGGACACACACACACACACGGACACGGGGACACACACGGACACGGAAACACACAAACGGACACACGGACACGTAAACACACAAACGGACACACACACACACGGACGGACACACACACACACGGACACACACACACACGGACACACACACACACGGACACACACGGACACGGACACACGGACACGGACACACGGACACGGACACACGGACACGGACACACGGACACGGACACAAACACACACACACGGACACAAACACACGGACACAAACACACACACACGGACACACACACACGGACGGACACACACACGGACGGACAGACACACGGACGGACACACACACGGACGGACACACACACGGACGGACACACACACGGACGGACACACACACGCACGGACGGACACACACGCACGGACACAAGCACGGACACAGACACACACGGACACAGACACACACGGACACGGACACACACGGACGGACGGACACACGTACACACACGGACGGACACGCACGGACACACGGACACGCACGGACACACGGACGGACACACACGGACACACACACGGACACACACACGGACACACACACGGACACACACACAGACGGACGCACACACACACGGACGGACACACACACGGACGGACACACACACGGACGGACACACACACGCACGGACACAAGCACGGACACAGACACACACACAAACACACGGACACACACACACGGACACACTGACACGGGGACACACACACGGACACGGGGACACGGAAACACACAAACGGACACACACACACACACACGGACGGACACACACACGGACGGACACACACACACACGGACACACACACACACGGACACACACACACACACGGACACGGACACACACACACACACACACACACACGGACACAAACACACACACACGGACACACACACACGGACGGACAGACACACGGACGGACACACACACAGACGGACACACACACGCACGGACGGACACACACGCACGGACGGACACACACGCACGGACGGACACACACGCACGGACGGACGGACACACACGCACGGACACAAGCACGGACACAGACACACACGGACGGACGGACACACGTACACACACGGACACGCACGTACACACGGACACGCACGGACACACGGACACGCACGGACACACGGACACGCACGGACACACGGACACGCACGGACACACACACGCACGGACACACACACGCACGGACACACACACACGGACGGACACACACACACGGACGGACACACACACGGACGGACAGACACACGGACGGACAGACACACGGACGGACAGACACACGGACGGACAGACACACGGACGGACAGACACACGGACGGACACACACACGCACGGACACAAGCACGGACACGTACACGCACGGACACACTGACACGGGCACGGACACGCGGACACGCGGACACGCGGACACGCGGACACGCGGACGCGCGGACACGCGGACGCGCGCGGACACACACGCACGGACACACACACGCACGGACACACACACGCACGGACACACACACGCACGGACACACACACGCACGGACACACACACGCACGGACACACACACGCACGGACACACACACACGCACGGACACACACACACGCACGGACACACACACACGCACGGACACACACACACGCACGGACACACACACACGCACGGACACACACACACGCACGGACACACACACGCACGGACACACACACGCACGGACACACACACGCACGGACACACACACGCACGGACACACACACGCACGGACACACACACGCACGGACACACACACGCACGGACACACACACGCACGGACACACACGCACGGACGGACACACGCACGCACGGACACACGCACGCACGGACACACGCACGCACGGACACACACACGCACGGACACACACACGCACGGACACACACACGCACGGACACACACACACACGGACGGACACACACACGGACGGACACACACACGCACGGACACACACACGCACGGACGGACACACACACGGACGGACACACACACGGACGGACACACACACGCACGGACACACACACGCACGGACACACACACGCACGGACACACACACGCACGGACACACACACGCACGGACACACACGCACGGACACACACGCACGGACACACACGCACGGACACACACGCACGGACACACACGCACGGACACACACGCACGGACACACACGCACGGACACACACGCACGGACACACACGCACGGACACACACGCACGGACACACACGCACGGACACACACGCACGGACACACACGCACGGACACACACGCACGGACACACACGCACGGACACACACGCACGGACACACGCACACACACACACACGCACACACACACACGGACACACACACGGACACACACACACGGACACACACACACGGACACACACACACTCACGGACACACACACGGACACACTCACGGACACACACACGGACACACACACACGGACACACACACACACGGACACACACACGGACACACACACGGACACACACACACACGGACACACACACACACGGACGGACACAGGACACACACACGGACGGACACACACACGGACGGACACACACACACACGGACGGACACACACACACACGGACGGACACACACACACGCACGGACACAAGCACGGACACAGACACACACACAAACACACGGACACACTGACATGGGGACACACACACACACACGGACACGGGGACACACACGGACACGGAAACACACAAACGGACACACGGACACGTAAACACACAAACGGACACACACACACACGGACGGACACACACACACACGGACACACACACACACGGACACACACACACACGGACACACACGGACACGGACACACGGACACGGACACACGGACACGGACACACGGACACGGACACACGGACACGGACACAAACACACACACACGGACACAAACACACGGACACAAACACACACACACGGACACACACACACGGACGGACACACACACGGACGGACAGACACACGGACGGACACACACACGGACGGACACACACACGGACGGACACACACACGGACGGACACACACACGCACGGACGGACACACACGCACGGACACAAGCACGGACACAGACACACACGGACACAGACACACACGGACACGGACACACACGGACGGACGGACACACGTACACACACGGACGGACACGCACGGACACACGGACACGCACGGACACACGGACGGACACACACGGACACACACACGGACACACACACGGACACACACACAGACGGACGCACACACACACGGACGGACACACACACGGACGGACACACACACGGACGGACACACACACGCACGGACACAAGCACGGACACAGACACACACACAAACACACGGACACACACACGGACACACTGACACGGGGACACACACACGGACACGGGGACACGGAAACACACAAACGGACACACACACACACACACGGACGGACACACACACGGACGGACACACACACACACGGACACACACACGGACACACACACACACACGGACACGGACACACACACACACACACACACACACACGGACACAAACACACACACACGGACACACACACACGGACGGACAGACACACGGACGGACACACACACAGACGGACACACACACGCACGGACGGACACACACGCACGGACGGACACACACGCACGGACGGACACACACGCACGGACGGACACACACGCACGGACACAAGCACGGACACAGACACACACGGACGGACGGACACACGTACACACACGGACACGCACGTACACACGGACACGCACGGACAAACGGACACGCACGGACACACGGACACGCACGGACACACGGACACGCACGGACACGCACGGACACACACACGCACGGACACACACACGCACGGACACACACACACGGACGGACACACACACACGGACGGACACACACACGGACGGACACACACACGGACGGACACACACACGGACGGACAGACACACGGACGGACAGACACACGGACGGACAGACACACGGACGGACACACACACGCACGGACACAAGCACGGACACAGACACGCACGGACACGTACACGCACGGACACACTGACACGGGCACGGACACGCGGACACGCGCGGACGCACGGACACGCGGACACACACGCACGGACACACACACGCACGGACACACACACGCACGGACACACACACGCACGGACACACAGAACTGTGGCGTTACGCGGCTCTTGTACACAGAACTGTGGCGTTACGCGGCTCTCGCACACAGAACTGTGGCGTTACACTTCTCTCCCACACAGAACTGTGGCGTTACGCTACTCTCCCACATAGAACTGTGGCGTTAAGCAGCTCTTGTACACAGAACTGTGGCGTTGCACGGCTCTTGTACACAGAACTGTGGCGTTACGCGGCTCTCGTACACAGAACTGTGGCGTTACGCTGCTCTCCCACACAGAACTGTGGCGTTACGCTGCTCTCCCACACAGAACTGTGGCGTTACGCGGCTCTTGTACACAGAACAGTGGCGTTACGCGGCCCTCGTACACAGAACTGTGGCGTTTTGCGGCCCTCGTACACAGAACTGTGGCATTACGCTACTCTCCCACACAGAACAGTGGCCTTACGCGGCTCTTGTACACAGAACTGTGGCGTTATGCGGCTCTTGTACACAGAACTGTGGCGTTACGCGGCTCTCGTACACAGAACTGTGGTGTTACGCGGCTCTTATACACAGAACTGTGGCGTTACGCGGCTCTCACACAGAACTGTGACGTTACGCGTCTCTCGCACACAGAACTGTGGCGTTACGCGGCTCTCGCACACAGAACTGTGGCGTTACGCGGCTCTCATACACAGAACTGTGGCGTTACGTGGCTCTCGCACACAGAACTGTGGCATTACGCTGCTCTCGCACACAGAACTGTGGCGTTACGCTGCTCTCCCACACAGAACTGTGGCATTACGCTGCTCTCCCACACAGAACTGTGGCGTTACGCGGCTCTCACACACA
Source organism: Gila orcuttii (assembly GCA_026230005.1). Taxonomy (NCBI): domain Eukaryota; kingdom Metazoa; phylum Chordata; class Actinopteri; order Cypriniformes; family Leuciscidae; genus Gila; species Gila orcuttii. The sequence continues at coordinate 42,875,617 of JAPDVR010000019.1, read as the reverse complement.
GAACTGTGGCGTTTTGCGGCCCTCGTACACAGAACTATGGCGTTACGCTACTCTCCCACACAGAACTGTGGCCTTACGCGGCTCTTGTACACAGAACTGTGGCGTTGCGCAGCTCTTGTACACAGAACTGTGGCGTTGCGCGGCTCTTGTACACAGAACTGTGGCGTTACGCGGCTCTTATACACAGAACTGTGGCGTTATGCGGCTCTCGCACACAGAACTGTGGCGTTACGCTGCTCTCCCACACAGAACTGTGGCGTTACGCGGCTCTTGTACACAGAACTGTGGCATTACGCGGCTCTTGTACACAGAACTGTGGCGTTACGCGGCTCTTGTACACAGAACTGTGGCGTTACGCGGCTCTCGCACACAGAACTGTGGCGTTACGCTGCTCTCCCACACAGAACTGTGGCCTTACGCGGCTCTTGTACACAGAACTGTGGCGTTACGCGGCTCTTGTACACAGAACTGTGGCGTTACGCTGCTCTCCCACACAGAACTGTGGCGTTACGCTGCTCTCCCACACAGAACTGTGGGGTTACGCTGCTCTCCCACACAGAACTGTGGCGTTACGCTGCTCTCCCACACAGAACTGTTGCGTTACGCGGCTCTCGTACACAGAATTGTGGCGTTACGCGGCTCTCGTACACAGAACTGTGGCGTTACGCGGCTCTCCCACACAGAACTGTGGCGTTACGCGGCTCTTGTACACAGAACCGTGGCGTTACGCGGCTCTCGCACACAGAACTGTGGCGTTACGCGGCTCTCGCACACAGAACTGTGGCGTTACGCGGCTCTCGTACACAGAACTGTGGCGTTACGCAGCTCTCACACACAGAACTGTGGCGTTACGCTGCTCTCCCACACAGAACTGTGGCGTTACGCGGCTCTTATACACAGAATTGTGGCGTTACGCGGCTCTCGTACGTTACGCGGCTCTCCCACACAGAACTGTGGCGTTACGCGGCTCTCGTACACAGAACTGTGGCGTTACGCAGCTCTCACACACAGAACTGTTGCGTTACGCTGCTCTCCCACACAGAACTGTGGCATTACGCGGCTCTCGCACACAGAACTGTGGCGTTACGCGGCTCTTGTACACAGAACTGTGGCGTTACGCAGCTCTCGTACACAGAACTGTGGCGTTACGCAGCTCTCACACACAGAACTGTGGCGTTACGCGGCTCTCCCACACAGAACTGTGGCGTTACGCTGCTCTCCCACACAGAACTGTGGCGTTACGCGGCTCTCGTACACAGAACTGTGGCGTTACGCAGCTCTCGTACACAGAACTGTGGCGTTACGCGGCTCTTGTACACAGAACTGTGGCGTTACGCTGCTCTCCCACACAGAACTGTGGCGTTACGCGGCTCTCCCACACAGAACTGTGGCGTTACGCTGCTCTCCCACACAGAACTGTGGCGTTACGCTGCTCTCCCACACAGAACTGTGGCGTTACGCGGCTCTCGTACACAGAACTGTTGTTTTTGTGTTTCTCTCTCAGCGAACCCTGGAACTGGTCCTGAGGAACATCATGAGGGCGCCACGTCTGACACAGAGGAGCTTTACACACTGAGGACATTGAGGATCAGATCACTGTTACTGGGAGCTCAATACTGCAGAGGATCAGGTTACTGCACACTGAACCACATGATGACATGGACGTGTGTGTGTGTGTGTGTTTTGTGTCAGATGAAATGCTGCTGAAGAGAGTTCTTGTGTTCATACGCAGATGAAAGTCAACCGAGCTTGAGTTTGTGTAGTAGAGCAAACTGAGACAGACTTCAGATTCTCATTAGGGGGGGCACGATCCGCCTTTTTTGCCTCCGATACCGATTCCGATACCTGGGACTCAGTATTGGCCGATACGAGTACCGATCGGATCCAATACTAAAATAATAATTAAAAACACATAATTAAAGTGCCGAATTACCTAATAAACTGTATCTGTATGCCTCACTGTGGGGAAGAGACTGTGATTATTCTTTTGTTAAAGGCATCAAAGCTTGACTTAAACATTATTTTTCTTACTTTGTAAAACAATATACAGACAAAATATATACTATATAATTAAAAGACATTTCTTTTAAAATTTTAAGCGCAACTTTTTAATGAAGCAGCAACATATGATAGATTGGACAGAACTACTAAGACTATCAATAAACTGCCATTGCGCAAAAGTATTGTAATATGAAAGGCTCCAATTCAGAGCGGCACGAAACACTTATGCGCATCCCGTGCGCAGAATGATGCGCTCGAAGCAACAGGAGTCACGGCGCGCAGCGCTTCGCATTGAAAAGTTCAAAGCACAAAAGTAAGATATACATATATTTATTTTTTTATTCATTAGTTGAGCCTTTTAACAGTTTTAAATTTCAGTTAATGTGCACGTGAAGAGCAATTATATCGCTCTCTACTCCAGTGTTGTGATCAGTTGTGTTGTGATCTAACAGACACCCGGGAGAAAGTAACATGTGAAACTCCAGCAAGTTAAAGTCCTTTTATGCAAACCATAGACCTTTATCTACAGATATACAGTATAATAATAGGAACATTGACTCATCTTGGAGAGTTTCATCGTGTTGACTGTCGTAACCGAGCGCGACGCGCTGTTTGAATGCTGAATGGAGAATGACTGACAGCCGCAGCGGAGGGAAGCACTTAGGTGAACTTGAGTTTAACGACTTAAATCTGTACCTCACATTAAACTATACGTAATGGCTTCAGAAAACTTGGAATATAGTACACGAAAACATCATGGTGCTTTATAATGTTTTTGTGCCTTTTGTGTTGTATAACAATAACATTCGTAGGCCACAATATCGGATTGGATTTGGATGGTCTCGTCTGGTCGATACCCGATCCGGCAAATATTGGTAGTATCGGAGCAATAACGATACTGAGTATCGGATCGGCGCACCCCTAATTCTCACACACACACACACACACACACACACACACACACACACACACACACACACACCATGTGATTCAGTGTACAGCTCTACGTCTGATTTATTCATCCCACATTTGACAAACTCTGTGACGTTAGTGTTGAACAGTAACTGATCTAACCCAATCACAGAGCAGTGTGTGTGTGTGTGTGAACTGTGCGGCTCTGAGCATGCTGGGTAATGTGTGTGATGACTCACCCATGCTGTTGGTGGAGCTGCACCACATCAGCAGACAAGCTGTGCAGACGAGATTCAACACGCCGAACAGGAGGATCCTCCACGACTGAAACACACACACACACTTAACATCAGAAAAATCACTCATGAAACTGAGTGTGTGTGTGTGTTTTCCATGAGGCCTGGCGGCTGAACTCTGACCCCTACTGTTAGAAACACACACACACTCTAACTCACTTACACCGGTCGCTTCAGATAAAGCAGGGACTTGCAGAGAGAAAACGGGCGCATATATATATATAAAATACTGGCCAAAAGTTTGGACACTATTTTAATGTTTTTGAAAGAAGCACTTTATGCTCATCAAGGCTGTACTTATTTGATCTAAAATACAGAAAAAAAACTGTAATATTGTGAAATATTACTACAATTTGAAATTATTGTTTATTATAATATACTTTTAACCTTTTATACTTTTTTCAGGATTCGGAGTTTAAAAAAAAGAACAATTTATTTAAAATATAAATATTTTGAATTATTACTGTTCAAAAGTAACATTCTTTCTTTCTTTTTTTTTAAAGAAATTAATAGGCTATTTTTATTCAGCAAGTATGTGCTAAATTGATCAAAAGTGACAGTAAAGACTTATAAAAGAATTTCTATTTTAATTAAATACTGTTCTTTTTAACTTTTTATTCATCAATGAATCCTGAGAAAAGTATCACAGGTTTAAAAAAAATGTTTCTAACCTTGATAATAAATCATCATATTAGAATGATTTCTGAAGGATCATGAGTAATGATGCTTTGATCACAGGAATAAATTATATTTTTAAAGTATATTAGAATAGAAAACCATTATTTTAAATTGCAATAATATTTTTCAACATATGGTAAACGGTGTATCAATATACAGACTAAATAAAAAGTGACGTGAATAGTACTTAGCATTAATGCTACTGTTTGTGCTGGGTTTGTGCAGTGCTTTGTAGTCAATTAGCATCTATTGTTTAAACGACACAGATTCAGATCGCTTCATAAATGTAAATTCGTCTGTCCATATAATTTTCAAAAGATTTATGAGTGACTGGAAAATTTAAATTTGAACTTGTTGTGCCATATGACGATTGTTTGGTGTATTATACATGACAAACAGGCTTCAAAGAATTATGTAATATTTTAAAATATGTGATATGTGGAATTTTTTATTCTTTTCAATTTTTAATTGAATTGACACACTACCTTTTATTATTGAAAAACGTTTAAAAATGGTTTGGTTTATTTTTCTGCTGCCGTCGAGCCATACACTCACTGAGAGAAGCACATCCGGCTCGAGAGCAGCGGTTCTGGGCACACTGGGGGATTCCTGCGTTTACACTAGCGCATTTTCATTTTAAAAACGCATAACTTAATCCACACACACACACACACACACACAAACACTACTCTGGAGTGTTAACTCTTCAGTCAATCCCGAAGCAAGACACACGCTACTTGACGCAAGCGACACAACCCATAGCAACGACACCTCCGACTGACAGAACCGTAAAAATAAACGTGAATTCAGGCTACTTTAGTTTTGTACACATTGTCATGTTAATTATAATCAAATTAATTTTGTTTTATTGACCACAATATTATCATTGATATATGTTTGAGAAGGACACTTGATTCATTTAGAAAAATGGCTCGAGCCTTTACAGCAGAATCTGCATCTCAGATGAGCTGTGCTTTAGTGATTGTGTTTGAATCGGTCTGTGATGAAGCGTGTGTGATGAAGTGAAGTGTGTGTGATGAAGTGTGTGACACGCAGGACTCACCCGTCGGTCTGACGTCACCAGACTGAACTCCTGCGCACACTTCCCCAGCACCGAGCGGTGGGTTTTGCGGAAGGGATGAATGGTGCCCTGCAGTGATGGACAGATCAGATCAGAGAAACTACACTACCCACAATCCCCACACACACCGTTACCATGGAAACAGTGATCAGTGAACTCCCATGGAGTTCCAAAACTCAGTAAAAACAAGTCCTGATCCACTGCCATGTGCACGTTTGGGGTCAGTACGATGATTTTATTACTTTGAAAGAAATGAATAATTTTATTCATCAAGGGCGCATTAAATTGATTAAAAGTGGACAGTTGAGACATTTATAATGTTACGAAAGATTATATTTCAAATAAATCCTGATCTTTTGAACTTTCAATTAAGCAAAAAATCCTGAGAAATAAAATGTGTCACAGATTCCACACAAATATGATCAACACTGATAATAATCATAAGTGTTTCTTTGGCATCAAATAATCATATTATACTGATTTCTGAAGGATCATGTGACACTGAAGACTGGAGTAATGATAATGAATAAATTACACTTTACTATATATTCACATAGAAAACAGATGATTTACACTGGAATAATATTTCACTGTTTTTACTGTATTTTTCAAAAACATTATAATAATCTCACTGACTCCAATCCTTTGACCGCCAGTGTTTCTGAAAATTGTGCTGTGTGAGGAAATTATTACTTAAAATATAATTAATTATTAAATTAAAACTTTTTAATCATAATACATTCTTTTTTTTTTGTTGAAAAATGAAACAAGTGTTTCAAATCCAAGAACTTGGCAAAAGTTTTCATGATATTTCCCCTTTAGCGTGAACATTACTAACGCGTGACGTCACATGTGATGTTTTGATGAGCTTCACATCATATTTCACACATATATGAGCGTGCATGAGTCTTACCAGCACATATGTGTCAGTCTCGTGCTTCTTTCTGTGCCCTGGAGCATCTGAAGATGAAAATGAAACACAGTTATTCATATTTCACAGACAGTCAGAGGAAAACAGCCTGAGAGAAACTCTCACCCGAGTCCTTGATGCCGATCACGTCCAGCACCACCATGTCAGGTTTATCCGAAGGCGACACTTTCCTCTCAGTGACGCCAGACGGCACTACATCAGGCTTATTACTCAGTTTTCTGCCGTAATAATCAGAAACATGACTGTGATAGGGGTTATTTTGAGCCATAACTGACGTGGACGAGCCGTCCAGCGCCATCTTTACTTCCGCGGAACGTCCTACGTCACGACCTGATCACATGCTTCACGACAGCCAATCACAGCGCTGCTAGTTACTTACTCGGTTAACATCATAAACATTTAACTACTTTATAAAACAAAAATGAAATGAGAGAGAATAAAAACACAGAGGAGGATAAACCAGAGATATTTTGGTAACACTTTACAATAAGGCTCATTAGTTAACAGTAGCTAATGTGTTAACTAACATGAACCATGAGCAATACATTTATTACTGTATTAGTTAATCTTTGTTAACGTTATACAATCCAGCTGTTCATAGTTTGTTCATGTTAGTTCACAGTGCATTAACTAATGTTAACAAGATTTTAATAAAGTATTAGTAAATGTTGAAATTAGCATTTACAAAGATTAATAAATGCTGTATATGTGCAGTTTAGTTCATGTTAAATAATGTAGTTAACTAATGTTAACTAACGAACCTTATTGTAAAGTGTTACCGATATTTTTTATTTAGTTACAAGGATAAAGGTGATATTTTTTAAGTTATCTATATGAACGACGTTTATTTTAATAAAATTAATGTAATTGATGAACGTGACCAGGATTAACTGTTAAATTTGCTGATTTAACTTTATTATTTATACAATTGCAGGACTTTATATTTGACAGGAGTACATATTGACGCCGGAAATTGCGTCATCGCAGTATCTGCGCATGCGTGACTCTGTCCTCTAGTTCACAGCGGTTAGCTGCGGTAAAGCGCGCAGCAGTGTTGTTTTTTACACGAACTGAATTCATATTCATATTCATCACAGTGTAATTCACGTGTTGACGATGGCAGGAACCCTTGCACGTAAAGCCGTGGATCATCTCCGCAGTAAAGAGTTCAGAGAGTATCTCATGAGGTCAGTCACTGTTTCTCAATAGCGCTGAGGTAAATAATGGCGATGTTTGAGAGTTATTAAAACGGAAAGCAATTAAATGACTCGCAGCTTCACACACAGACGGTTATGCTCATAATAAACAGAAAACTGCAGTTTATCGTGTGAAGGACATGATCTGCAGTTCCGCTGTGAACCTGCAGGCGGCGACAGATCCGCGTCATCACAGCGTCATCATAACAACAGTCCAGAGTTCAGCTGACACAAGACTGGCACTCTGGAGCACTTTATCATGTCAAGCTGCATTTTACGGGTTTTATTAATTATAAACCGCGCAGGTCATTATTGCTGTCACACGTCAATCTCTGCATATTTACGTTGTTACTATATTTTCATTCCAGAGGTTTAACGCCAGGAATGTGTCTCGTTATCGACTTTTGATGTTACGACACAATAAAACACTAACCTGTTACCGTCTGATTATCGATCTGAACTAGGATTGCTCTCTTTCTAAAGAGACAACCAAACAAAAGTGAAAATAATAGAAGTAGTAAAGCAAATGTGCTGAACTAAACATTTTTATTTTAATCAAAATATTTATTTTACAAAATAATTTGGATTGTAAAATTGCTAGAAAATCAAAGCCTTTTGTCTAACCAAGTTGAAATTATATACCACGAAAAGTTTTAAAGTTGCAATGCTCAATTTCAAAACTGTTTTCACAGGATATATTTTGAGTGTTTAAACTTTCGATTAACTAAGGGTATGTTTACACAACACCATTTTAAACTGAAATTGGAAAACTTTTAAAGCGTTTTGACACTGTTCGTTTACACAACAATGGCGTTTTGGGGCCTGAAAACGCAAGCTTTTGAAAACGATGCCAAACCTTCTCCATGTAAACAACAACAACAACAAAACGGTGATATCGTCAGTGTTGCCAGATCTCGCGAGACAAATAAGCAACCAGGCCCGTGAAAACAAGCCCAAAACAAGCGACTTTTTCTCATAGACAGTAAAAGAGCTTTTTCTACGGAGCCCTAGGTTCCGGGAAGAGAAAAATAAATAAACTGTGTGCACGGTTTTACAATCCGTGGGGACGGATAGTTTTAAACTGTGGGTACAGATTGTCCATTTACATCCATGTGGACAGATTGGTAAACTGTGCCCAGTTTTGTAAAACTGTGCACACGGTACAGTTTATTTTTCTTCTGTAATGAAGCTTGGCTGTCCATCTAGTGAAAAATGTTGGTACTGTGGTCAAATAAAATCTTACTGAAAGCTCATTTTTTGAGATATCAACCTAAAATTTGGAACACAACTTCTTCAGATTTTTGGCTTACATTTTCTTGCAGTTTTAGAGTAAAATATATTTTGTAATATATATATTTTATATAAAATATAAATAATTATATTTTTACATTGTTCATTTTCATAAACTCCAACTTGTATAACTTTTTTTCTGTTTCACTTTCATAATTTCATAATACTTCACTTCAACAATAATCTGGCAAATGTCTTCTTTAAAACAAGACCAACCATAGGTCTATATTCAAAGCATTCTTGAATTGCAACCATTTAAGTTTGAATAGTGATTTTCATGTCTATGTGAAAAAAGGGGGAGTGACAGTTAAAGGGTTAAACGATATTAAACTAGAATGTCTATATCTAGAATATCTAAAATATAATTAATATATAAAAACTCTCCTACAGTCCAGTCACCATCGGTCGTGACTCGCACGTATTTTCATTTAAACGTCACTCACTGACGTTTTCCTAACCAGAAAAAAAAAAACGATTGCCCTGCTCTGCCTCTGATTGGCTAGTACTCATTGCCATCTGGGTCAGAGCCAATTAGAAGCAGGATGTGGGTGGGAAAAAACTCTGTGTATAGGGAAAGGGGAGAGACAGAGGGAACAGGCAAGACAAACTCCTACGTTTAAATAACATATAGAAAATATCTGCTTGACAACGAGCTGAGAACAAGCCCAAATAAGCAACTACACTTTAGAAACAAGCCCAAAAAAAACGCGACTCGCGACTACCAATATTTGTAAGCGACTTTACAGAAAAACAAGCCCAAAGTCGCTTATAATAAGCGGACTTGGCAACACTGGATATCGTGTGCATGCATTACATGTTCACTCTTGCATATTACATGTGGGGTGTTTCTTGACGTGGCCACCTACTGGCCTGACATGCATAATACAGCCTTCCTAGTCATTTTCGCAGATCTGTGCGAACGGGACTGTTTTGACAACGTTGTCATCTGTTTTCAGTACATTGTTGTCATGTAAACATACCCTAAAACAAAAGGCCATATAAAGCGGGACGTTGACAATAAACAGGCTGATTCATTCCTCAGTGAATTTACAGAGTTTTCTTTATTAAATCATCTTAGGGCATGTTTACTCGACAACGATGAACTAAAAACGGAAACGTTTTTCACATACAGATGACAATGTTCGCTGGGCTCTCTAGTCAGTGGAAAAACAAACAGGTTCTAGAAGGTTCCCAACTTTGAACCAACTTTGAACCAGCACCAGTTCCGAACCAGTTCTTTTTTGGTGGAAAAGGGGTATTTGTGATTATTTTGAACAACCAAACTCTTGATATTGTACATTGCTGATCTTCTATGGAATATGTTTTGTTTTGTTTGAACTTCTTGTTGCCGCCGCACCTGCTCTTCCCATGGGATTGTCCCCTCAGCACGGTAAGTCCTCAGCATTATGATATCTTATTATTGTTATTGTTATTATTATTATTGTTATTATTATTATTGTCATCATTATTATCATCATTATTGTATCTCCTGTTGCCTCAGCACTTCTGGGGTCCGGTGGCCAACTGGGGTTTGCCCATCGCTGCCATCAGTGACATGAAGAAGAGTCCCGAGATCATCAGCGGCAGGATGACCTTCGGTAAGAGCTGGACAATATTCTGAATATCTGACCTTTGACCTGTAATGCTCCTGAATCATCATCATACACTGCTGGTTCGTTGGCCAGAAGAACTGAGACTGAGTCTGGGTTCTCCCGAGGGTTTCCTCCATTCTGTCACTGATGGAGTTTTGGTTCCTTCACTGTCGCCTTTGGCTTGTTTAGTTGAGGACATTTAATAATCAACAATATTATTGATCTCCTGCACTGACACCATTATATGAGAACTGAACTGAGCTGGACGATGACATCACAGTTTTCTCCAAAGAGGCAATATATATATATATATATATATATAAATTAACTAAATTAATATATTTTTTTACAACAAAAATGAAACATCACTGAACTTACTTAAGCTGGTCTACGACGGTATTTTCTTCTAGAAACAAACTTTGTTGCATTATTTTCCTGTTATCTCTGTAAAGCTGCTTTGAAACACTCTGTGTTGTAAAAAGTGCTGTATAAATAAAGGTGACTTGACTAAGAGACACCACAGTGTGCAACAGACAGGCTCTGTGAGGTCAAAGGTGAACTCTGGCTCTGTTTCTCCAGCTCTGACCTGTTACTCGCTGCTGTTCATGCGCTTCGCCTATAAGGTCCAGCCGAGGAACTGGCTTCTGTTCGCCTGCCATCTGACCAATGAGACGGCCCAGCTCATCCAGGGCAGCAGACTCATCCGATACAAGTACGGTTATTACCCTCATACACTGCTTACTGTAAATCCAGACTCATCCGATACAAGTACGGTTATTATCCTCATACACTGCTTACTGTAAATCCAGACTCATCTGATACAAGTATGGTTATTACCCTCATAAACTGCTTACTGTAAATGCAGACTCATCTGATACAAGTACGGTTATTACCCTCATATAATGCTTACTGTAAATGCAGACTCATCCGATACAAGTACGGTTATTACCCTCATACACTGCTTACTGTAAATGCAGACTCATCTGATACAAGTACGGTTATTACCCTCATATAATGCTTACTGTAAATGCAGACTCATCCGATACAAGTACGGTTATTATCCTCATACACTGCTTACTGTAAATCCAGACTCATCCGATACAAGTACGGTTATTACCCTCATACACTGCTTACTGTAAATCCAGACTCATCCGATACAAGTACGGTTATTACCCTCATACACTGCTTACTGTAAATGCAGACTCATCCGATACAAGTACGGTTATTATCCTCATACACTGCTTACTGTAAATCCAGACTCATCCGATACAAGTACGGTTATTACCCTCATACACTGCTTACTGTAAATCCAGACTCATCCGATACAAGTACGGTTATTACCCTCATATAATGCTTACTGTAAATGCAGACTCATCCGATACAAGTACGGTTATTATCCTCATATAATGCTTACTGTAAATGCAGACTCATCCGATACAAGTACGGTTATTACCCTCATACACTGCTTACTGTAAATGCAGACTCATCCGATACAAGTACGGTTATTATCCTCATACACTGCTTACTGTAAATCCAGACTCATCCGATACAAGTACGGTTATTACCCTCATACACTGCTTACTGTAAATGCAGACTCATCCGATACAAGTACGGTTATTACCCTCATACACTGCTTACTGTAAATGCAGACTCATCCGATACAAGTACGGTTATTATCCTCATACACTGCTTACTGTAAATGCAGACTCATCCGATACAAGTACGGTTATTACCCTCATACACTGCTTACTGTAAATGCAGACTCATCTGATACAAGTACGGTTATTACCCTCATACACTGCTTACTGTAAATGCAGACTCATCCGATACAAGTACGGTTATTACCCTCATACACTGCTTACTGTAAATCCAGACTCATCCGATACAAGTACGGTTATTACCCTCATACACTGCTTACTGTAAATCCAGACTCATCCGATACAAGTACGGTTATTACCCTCATACACTGCTTACTGTAAATGCAGACTCATCCGATACAAGTATGGTTATTACCCTCATACACTGCTTACTGTAAATCCAGACTCATCCGATACAAGTATGGTTATTACCCTCATAAACTGCTTACTGTAAATGCAGACTCATCTGATACAAGTACGGTTATTACCCTCATATAATGCTTACTGTAAATGCAGACTCATCCGATACAAGTACGGTTATTACCCTCATACACTGCTTACTGTAAATGCAGACTCATCTGATACAAGTACGGTTATTACCCTCATATAATGCTTACTGTAAATGCAGACTCATCCGATACAAGTACGGTTATTATCCTCATACACTGCTTACTGTAAATGCAGACTCATCTGATACAAGTACGGTTATTACCCTCATATAATGCTTACTGTAAATGCAGACTCATCCGATACAAGTACGGTTATTACCCTCATATAATGCTTACTGTAAATGCAGACTCATCCGATACAAGTACGGTTATTATCCTCATACACTGCTTACTGTAAATGCAGACTCATCCGATACAAGTACGGTTATTACACTCATACACTGCTTACTGTAAATGCAGACTCATCCGATACAAGTACGGTTATTATCCTCACACACTGCTTACTGTAAATGCAGACTCATCCGATACAAGTACGGTTATTATCCTCACACACTGCTTACTGTAAATGCAGACTCATCCGATACAAGTACGGTTATTACCCTCATACACTGCTTACTGTAAATGCAGACTCTTCCGATACAAGTACGGTTATTATCCTCATACACTGCTTACTGTAAATGCAGACTCATCCGATACAAGTACGGTTATTACCCTCATACACTGCTTACTGTAAATGCAGACTCATCCGATACAAGTACGGTTATTATCCTCACACACTGCTTACTGTAAATGCAGACTCATCCGATACAAGTACGGTTATTATCCTCATACACTGCTTACTGTAAATCCAGACTCATCCGATACAAGTACGGTTATTACCCTCATACACTGCTTACTGTAAATGCAGACTCATCCGATACAAGTACGGTTATTATCCTCATACACTGCTTACTGTAAATCCAGACTCATCCGATACAAGTACGGTTATTACCCTCATACACTGCTTACTGTAAATCCAGACTCATCCGATACAAGTACGGTTATTAACCTCATACACTGCCTTCTGTAAATGCAGACTCATCCGATACAAGTACGGTTATTATCCTCATATAATGCTTACTGTAAATGCAGACTCATCCGATACAAGTACGGTTATTACCCTCATACACTGCTTACTGTAAATGCGGACTCATCCGATACAAGTACGGTTATTATCCTCATACACTGCTTACTGTAAATCCAGACTCATCCGATACAAGTACGGTTATTACCCTCATACACTGCTTACTGTAAATGCAGACTCATCCGATACAAGTACGGTTATTACCCTCATACACTGCTTACTGTAAATGCAGACTCATCCGATACAAGTACGGTTATTATCCTCATACACTGCTTACTGTAAATGCAGACTCATCCGATACAAGTACGGTTATTACCCTCATACACTGCTTACTGTAAATGCAGACTCATCCGATACAAGTACGGTTATTATCCTCATACACTTCTTAACTCTAAATGCAGACTCATCCGATACAAGTACGGTTATTACCCTCATACACTGCTTACTGTAAATTCAGACTCATCCGATACAAGTACGGTTATTACCCTCATACACTGCTTACTGTAAATGCAGACTCATCCGATACAAGTACGGTTATTATCCTCATATAATGCTTACTGTAAATGCAGACTCATCCGATACAAGTACGGTTATTACCCTCATACACTGCTTACTGTAAATGCAGACTCATCCGATACAAGTACGGTTATTATCCTCATACACTGCTTACTGTAAATGCAGACTCATCCGATACAAGTACGGTTATTATCCTCATACACTGCTTACTGTAAATGCAGACTCATCTGATACAAGTACGGTTATTACCCTCATATAATGCTTGCTGTAAATCCAGACTCATCCGATACAAGTACGGTTATTACCCTCATACACTGCTTACTGTAAATGCAGACTCATCTGATACAAGTACGGTTATTACCCTCATATAATGCTTACTGTAAATGCAGACTCATCCGATACAAGTACGGTTATTATCCTCATACACTGCTTACTGTAAATGCAGACTCATCCGATACAAGTACGGTTATTACCCTCATACACTGCTTACTGTAAATGCAGACTCATCCGATACAAGTACGGTTATTATCCTCATACACTGCTCACTGTAAATGCAGACTCATCTGATACAAGTACGGTTATTACCCTCATATAATGCTTACTGTAAATCCAGACTCATCCGATACAAGTACGGTTATTACCCTCATACACTGCTTACTGTAAATGCAGACTCATCTGATACAAGTACGGTTATTACCCTCATATAATGCTTACTGTAAATGCAGACTCATCTGATACAAGTACGGTTATTACCCTCATATAATGCTTACTGTAAATGCAGACTCATCCGATACAAGTACGGTTATTATCCTCATACACTGCTCACTGTAAATGCAGACTCATCTGATACAAGTACGGTTATTACCCTCATATAATGCTTACTGTAAATGCAGACTCATCTGATACAAGTACGGTTATTACCCTCATATAATGCTTACTGTAAATCCAGACTCATCCGATACAAGTACGGTTATTACCCTCATACACTGCTTACTGTAAATGCAGACTCATCTGATACAAGTACGGTTATTACCCTCATATAATGCTTACTGTAAATGCAGACTCATCTGATACAAGTACGGTTATTACCCTCATATAATGCTTACTGTAAATGCAGACTCATCCGATACAAGTACGGTTATTATCCTCATACACTGCTCACTGTAAATGCAGACTCATCTGATACAAGTACGGTTATTACCCTCATATAATGCTTACTGTAAATGCAGACTCATCTGATACAAGTACGGTTATTATCCTCATATAATGCTTACTGTAAATCCAGACTCATCCGATACAAGTACGGTTATTATCCTCATACACTGATTACTGTAAATGCAGACTCATCCGATACAAGTACGGTTATTACCCTCATACACTGTTTACTCATTTAAACTATTTTAAACGAGGAAGATATGGCGAAAATCGGGATTCGCGCGTTTTCTGTCACACACGTTTCCTTGTCCTCTTTCGTGTTTCCTTGAACGGACACATAATTATGTCTAAACACTCTCAGCCAGTGTTCTCTCGGTTCTGTCGTGAGTGAACAGTTGAGAAAGAAACCGGATGTTTGTCAGTTTATTCGGTCTTAAAGTGACAGTAGACTAATATTCCTGCTGTTGTCTGTGTCATTAATGTTAATAAAACAACTAAATACAGCTTTAACAAAGATGAAACTATATTTAATTTCTACAGTGAACAAATTGTGTTATTTTACATTTAGTCTTAATTATTAATTTCTGCACCTGAATACTGCTGTTAGACTTTGTAACTTTATTAAGTATTCTTCTCTGCTTGTAATTTGTGTATTTGTTCTTATTTTATTATTGACTGTTCACTTGTTTTTAATAATGTTTGAACTTCATCAGTTAGGCTAGTAGTTTTTGATGCGGTATCGAAGAATACCGTAAATGATCCGAACCGTTCGTAAATTTTATTTGAACCGCGAAAACAAAACCGCGTTTTGTGATCCGTTGCACCACTAACGTGCTGTTATTATCATCATCATCATCATCTAATGCTTACTGTAAATATGATCAGCCTAGATGTGTTCAGGTCAGTGTGTGTTCAGTAATGTGTGTGTGTGTGTGTGTGTGTGTGTGTGTGTGTTCCTCAGCATGGAGAAGAAGACGAGCAAATGATGATGTTTCAGCGGCACTTCCCCTCAGCCTTTTCAGATCACACAACAGATTCTGTTTTAATGCAAATAAATAATCACAGATGATCCGTTTATGCTGTTTTCTGTCTCTGTTACACATGTATACGATTTTAAGCCTTAAAACACAGGGTTATAGTTTGTATGTATTGTAGAAATATTTAATTTATTTCCGTTCATAATGAAATCAGTGTTTAAAAATTATGGAGAAAATAAAAAAACCTAACAATGCTTTTGCTGTTTTTGACTGACTCCATCATTCCATCTATCTGTCTATCTATCCTTCCATCATTCTATTTATCATTCCTTCCATAGATCCATCCATATCATTCTTATCCAGCCATTCATTCATATCATTCTATCTATCTGTCATCTATCGTTCTATACATCCATATCTATTTGTCTATCATTCTATCTTTATTGTTCTGTTCTTCCATATCTATCTATCTATCCATCCATCATCTATCTATCTATCTGTATAACTATATCTATTGTTCTATCTATCAAATATGCATCCATCCATCCAAATCCTTCTATCCATCATCTAACTATCGTTCTATCCATCCATATCTATCTATCATCTATCTATCGTTTTATCTGTATTTTTCTATCTATCCATAAATGCATCCATCCAATTATATCATTCTATCTATCTATCATCTAACTATCATTCTGTCTTTATCATTCTATACATCCATATCTATCTATCTATCTGTCTATCATTCTATCTATATATCATCCATATCATTCTGTCTGTCTTTCTATCGTTTTATCAATCCATACATCCATCTGTCTGTCTTCTATCTATTGTTCTACATATCCATCATCCATCTCATTCTGTCCATCTATCTATCATTCTATCATCCATCCATATCTATCATCGTTCTATCTATCCACATATGCAGTCATTCATTCATATGATTCTATCTATCTGTCATCTATCGTTCTATACATCCATATCTATTTGTCTATCATTCTATCTATCCACATATGCAGCCAATCATTGATATCATTCTATCTATCTGTCATCTAACTATCGTTCTATCCATATATATGTCTATCATTCTATTCATATATCCATCCATCCGTATCATTCTGTCCATCTATTGTTCTGTCATCCATCCATATTTATCTATTGTTCTATCTGTATCGTTCTGTCCATATATGTATCCATCCATTCATATCGTTCTATCTATCCATGTATCCATACATCTATCCTTCAGGAATAATGACTCAAATTTCAATCTGTTCTTCAAGCACAGCGATCAAAGGCCATCAGAAGACTGATCTTATGTAATATACATGTTATGAAATGTTTATGGCGCGTTGTCACAACAGACATAATTCACTTCATGTGAAAAACATGTCCTGGATATTCGTAAATAAATGTGTGTACCATGGAAGAAATGCATAGAGGTTTGGAACAACATGAGGCTGAATAAATGATGACAGAATTTTATTAACCGGTTCCTTAAGAACTGCGGCTCAAAACACTGCAGGTTAATGTGATATTACTGAAGCCTGAGTAATACTGATGATAATATAATCAACTCATCTTGCATTGCATTACCATAAAAACAAATATTTTTAATGAAATGTATTTTCCAGTAAATAGATGGGTTCAGACCAATTTGTTACAGAACATTTAATATTTGACAAACTAATACATTAACACAGATATAAACTATGCAATTGATCAAAAGGTAAAACATTCAAAGCATACATAGAAAATAGTGACTTTTACTCAGTTGCAAAAATCTACAGTAAACAAATCCTAGCTCCAATTTCGGGCATGTGGTGTTAATCCGGCTTCATTGTTTTCTTTTCCATGCAGGAGAAACCATTCATTCACTTCAACTGTAACTTGCTAACTAGGAGTGAAAGAGTGATTGTTTCACAAGTCGTCTCCGGTGATGAAAAGAGTACTCTGCATTTCATTCCCCAGGACAAATCCATCATCCTCATCCTCCTGTGAACAACACAACCATTATAGAAGAGTGTACTTATCTCCAGTGTTGGGGTAACTCATCACATCAAGTAACTTGAGTTACGTAATCAGATTACTTTGTCAAGTAAAGTAACGCATTACTTTTAAATTTACAGCAAAATATCTGAGTTACTTTTTCACATTTATTGACTGACAGCTCTCCTGTCCTCGTGTTGAGAGGATCATGGGTAAGTGCAGAGGCGTTGTGTGTAAACATGATGGTTATTGTAGTTATAGACTAAATGTGAGCGGGCATTTTGCTCATCTCACTGGCACAAAAAAGATTTAAGTATTCCTTAAAATGTATCAAATCAGTGAAATGTAAAATCAGAATAATACGCGAATCTCTAATAATTAAATATGTTAAATAAAACAAATATTTTTATGCATTTAATCTCACTTTATTGTCCAATACTGTATACTTGCTTCTGGTCTTTGATGATTTCGTTAAACCATAAGCAAAAATAACATTAGATTTTTTTTTATTGGTGAAGTAAGTGTTAAACTTTCTGCTATTATTGTGTGATCCACAGCAGCTGAAAGGTTTGTTTGAGCATTTGCATTTCCTTCAGCCTTATTATTTCAATTTCGTTCTGAAAGGGCCTTTACATTTGCACAAAAATACAACTTTTTTGTTTAAAAAATAAAAACAAGCCCAGCTCTGGTGAGAAAAAGTAACGCAAAATGTAATGTAATGTAACGCATTGCTTTTCTTAAAAAGTAACTAAGTAACGCAATTTCTTAATTTTTAAGAGAGTAACGGAATATTGTAATGCATTGCTTTTCAAAGTAACTTTCCCCAACACTGCTTATCTCAGTTCGAATCCATATAAAATAGTCAGCTTAGTTGAATCATGGCTCAAAGGCACTAAAGAGCGTTTACTCGCCTCATCCTTTTGCTTGTAGTTTTTCTCCGTGCCTCTGTACGATACCACATGGATGAGGGTGTAAACCCTGTAACGGAAGACAACAGGGCTTCAGTCTCAAATCATCAAGGTCCATATATATATATATATAATGTTGGATTGGTTGTTCTGGTGGCCGTGTGACGGTACGTGACGAGTGTTGTACCTGTGGTAGAGCATCGCCAGGAACTGAACGATGAGCAGAATGGCAAAAGACAGCAGAAACATCAAACTCAGAGGCTCCACCTTCATGGGTTCCGGGGACAGCGTGTTGTTTGGGAAGTACTTAGGAATCTCGATGCTCAGAACATCACCGCCAATGGCCTGAAGGAAGAACGTCGCTACAACCCATAGGACGTTAATTATGAAGTACAAAAACACTGCCTGCACACACAAAAAAAGAGAATAGTTCACATTTAGCATATGAGATTACGGGCCAGAAAAGATGAACTGTTAGTTTGCCAACGTTACCTTGTTTCGTAGAGACTTTAGCTCTCTTGTCACTTCGTCGAGATGAGCTTTGTCATCTTGAATGGGCTTGAGATAACGCTCTAGCAGTTTATTCCAGAAGTCGGTTTCATCCTGGTAACACAGGGAAACAGTTTTCTTTTCTTCATATGAAATTGTAGCACAAGCAAATTCATTACCAATAATGATATGGCTCCATTTAAAAGTCGATCAGTTAATTTAGCCAAATGCATTGATAAAACACTGAAGCTTCACACTACATGATTCTTGTTAAGAAAAAAAAAACAAATAACTCCTGAGACAACTTGTTGTTCCCAAGTCATATTAAAGATTTGTATAAAACGAACAAATCATTCATGATCGACCCATTTCTTCTGTTCAGACGCGAGTAAAAACACGAACACACTGGAGAGCCGCTTTATAGTAGAAACTGAAGCTGTGATTCTAACTGAAAGAGACACTGACACTGTTTGTCATGTTTAATACTGTAAAGCTGCTGCTGTAAATCTATCTATTGTATAAAGTGCTGTATGAATAAACGTGACGTGACTGTAGATCTGAATCTCAGAGCTGGAGCAAACATCTCCACATCACTATGATCAGATGCTTTCTGAACTGCTGTTTTCTTATTGTTATTGTGTGTTTATTCTGTTATTGAGCTACATAATTGTGGGCGGAGTCATGATGTTCACTAACAATTGTGGGCGGAGTCATGATGTTCACTAACATAATTGTGGGCGGATTCATGATGTTCGCTACAGAATTGTGGGTGGAGTCATGATGTTCGCTACAGAATTGTGGGTGGAGTCATGATGTTCGCTACAGAATTATGTTTGGAGATGTTTGCTAACTGTATAGTCGCTGCAAAGGTATTTCAAACTTATGTTTATTCCTAAGAATTAGTGGTGCAACGGATCATCATTGATCCGTGATCCGTTCGGATCAATATCTTCGGTTCGGCACACACGTGATCCGCAGATTGATTTATGAAAAAAAAAAAAGTTGTGCGCATGTTCAGTCCACACACCGCGTGGTCTTTGCGAGCGGAGGAACGGAGGAGCTTGAACGCCCCGCGTCATTTAAATTCCCTGTATGGGAGCATTTTAGCTTCCCTGTCAAATATAATGATGAAGGAAAGAGGTTAGTGGATAAAACCGTGACAGTGTGTAGGCACTATGGCAGCATGGCCACGCATTTGAAGCGACATCACCCCGATGTTTCACTGACAGGAGTGAAAACGAAGGCTGCTCAACAACCGCTTATCACCACGGCATTTAAGCAGCCCCTTGTTGCACAATCAGACCGGGCTAAAGCCATCACAATCGCTATCGGTGTGGTGTTTATAGGTGCGGACATGTGGCCAAATTTTTCATTTTTTTTTTTTTTTTTTTTTGCTGATCCGAAAAATTATCCGATCCGCGACTCTGGTCCGAGAAACGACTCGAACCGTGAGTTTTGTGATCTGTTGCACCCCTACTAAGAATATTGTATTCCAAAAAATAACTTCACTGTAAGTATATCGGGCCTTATCCTAACCATTCACAAAACCTTACCTCAGATAGTTTCTCAACCTGTGGTGCCACAAGCGTCCTCTCAATCCCCCTCTTGACGCGACGCTCCAGTCTCTGCGCTCCGTTCTCGATGCGGTTGGACTTTACGATGCGTCTGGCAGCCTCATTCAGAGCATATTGCAGTTCCTCCAGCTGAGTCTCAGTCAACACATCCTCCGGACCCACTTTATCCCTCAGCTCATCATTCAGGGTGTCAGTGAGAATCGACACCAGCTCCTCACACAGATCCTCCTGGTTCTTGTTCCTCAGGGTGTATCTGATCTGCTCCTGAAGGTTTCTCTTCAGATTTGCATAGGTCAATTTCTTCAGGAACTCTCTTTTCACGGGCTCCACCCAATCTGTCCATCAGAATAAGAATCTTTAATAATAATTCAATGAACAGACCACCTTTACACTCATGAAATCACGTGTTCAAGAAAAGGGAGATCTCTTACCACTCTCAGGCACAACTTCCTTCGGCTCCAAATTATTGTAATCATAATCAGAATCATCATCGTCGTCGTCATCGTCTGTGTAATCTGTGTCATCGTTAAATTGGTCCAGTTTCTTCTCAGTGCTTTTGGAACTCCCACTGTAAGATTAATTTGGAGAGACTTTTTGTAAACCAATAAGAACTTTTCGTCTGCATTGCAATTGTAATCCAAAAACATTTTCATATTCTTTACCTTCTCTCAGAGTCCGTGTCTTTTTCCTTGTTGTCCTTGTTGAGATTCTCTTTGGATTTGTCCTTCTTATGGCTCATCTCTTGGTCGTAGTCCAGAATGTGTTTGTTGGCATCTAAATGGCTGGGTTCTTCATTGGCGCTCTGAGCCGGCTGCTTGATGGGCTCGGGTTTGGCAGCTTGTGTTGGATTGACGGCTTGCTGCATTTGTTGAAGCAGTAGATTTTCGGTCTCTTGAGTGACTTGGATTTTCACATCCCAACAGCACATTTTGCAGTCGCGATTGCACACGACACCCACTTGCTTTTTCTGCTCCTTGCCCTTGCTGGTTTCTCGAGTTCCCCAAGATACAATGTGCATGTTGACTAGGGAGTATATGGTGAGGAGGAGATAGCCACTGGGAATGCAGATGAAGTACATCAGACCGTAGATGATCAGAGTGCTCTCTTGAGGGTGAAGGATGGCTGTCACCAAGTACATGATCGCACCGGACACCAGGAAGAGTCCAGTAGGAGTTATAAATGTTTGCTGTATAACCATGTCACCTAAAGTGAGAAGTCCAATGAGATGGAATGTCACAAAACACATTTTCAACACAATTCAAATGCAAAGAAAAAACGACAATTAACAATAATTACCAATAATGGAAAAGAAGGACGCAGTCATCAGGAAGGCATATATGACACTTAGAATGGCAGCAATTGTGATTTGGAAGTTGGGTTTGGCCAAAAAACATATGATCATGTAAATTGTTGGAGGTATAACCGCAATTATTATCGAAAGAGTGCCTGAAAGTTTAAACACAAATTGGAATGCTCCTAAAATGGAAAAAGAGAAAATTAGCAGACTTTGCACTCACTTTTACGTTTATATATTCACAGAAACATATTTTCAATATGCGTATCATTAAATCATTAAACAATCATCCACTCCTGCTCCTGGAGAGCCACTGTCCTGGAGAGTTCAGCTCCAACCCTCATTAAACACACCTGAACCTGCTAATCAAGGCCTCACGAGGCAGACTAGAAACGTCCAGGCAGGTGTTTTGAGGCAAGTTGAAGAAGAACTCTTCTCCAGGACCGAGTTTGGACACCCCTCTCATAGAATCTTGATGATTCTTTATATATTTTTAAAGTTACTTTGCTGTGGCTAAAAAACAGGTCATACCAGCCTAAGAAGGTCAGATGGTTAACCAGCTCAACCAAGTTTCTACCAGATTAGTTAATACACCAACCCTGTACTGTTTGACCAAATGGTCTACTACATGGTTCCTCAAATCCAGGCCTGGAGGGCCACCATCCATCAGAGTTTAGCTCAAACACTGATCAAACACTAATGCAATTTTCTATTAACTCTGAAGACCTTGACTACCTTGTTCAGGTGTGTTTGATCAGGGTTGGATCCCTGAAATCCCTTTCCTTGTTTTTCACCAAGTCTTTGGATATGTACCTGCAATCATGAGGGTAACAGATGCAGGTCCCAGAATGGAGGAAGCCACAGTGAAAATCTGATACAAGATGTAGAGCATGGATATGGAGGTGTTCCTCTTGACCGTTTCTCTCCCGCTGTGGAGCAGATCGAGAGTGTTGGCCAGTGTCGAAGGACCCCATCGACGTCTCTGGTTGTAAAACTCTTTGAACTCTTGAGGAGAGTTGGTGTAAGCATCTGAGGCGGCGTTATACTCCACACGCCAGCCCTGCTGCAGGAGAAGAGTGCACAGCCAACGGTCCTCACCTAAACGTGAACGGTTCAGTAAGATGATGAGCTGGTAGGACTTAAAGGAAGCTTACTGTACACATTGACACAGAACTATCTGAACAGAAGAACCATATGCAATAAGCCTTGCTAATTGTCTACTACACAGGGCTGCGTTTCCTAAAAGCAAGCCTAAGTTGATCGAAGAACAATTGCCACCAATGGTCTTTATAATCAATTTAGGCTTACAATGCTTTTGGGAAAAATGCATGCCAGAGTAACATGCCTTTTTGGGGGGGGGTTAGTTTTTTTTAGGCCATTCACCCCCCAACCCCCAACCCCCATGTAGGGATTTACCTTGATCATACTGCACATACTCTGAGGCTCGGGTGGCTTTGGTGGTGTATCGTTTCAGGACGTTGTCGTCCATCAGCGCAGATCCTCTGAACAGACTGAAACAGCCTGGACTGCACAGAACTGACCCAAACACGTGCTCCGCTGTCTTCTGAAGCCAGTGACCCACTGCGTACTCGAACTTCTGATACCACACCATTGGGCCTGAAACATCACATTCACAGAGCCAAAGAACATGAATCGCTGTTTTGAACAATGGAGTGTAGTGTACATAACTGCATTTGAGCATTTTTTTTCCAGGCACGTCTTTCTGATAGCTGAGCAGTGTTATCGCATTGTAAATGGTGGTTGTCATGTTTTGTTAAGATTAGCTATCTTTTCGATGGATCATTCCATGGTGTGGTGCGAAGTTTATATAAAACTGCAATAATTGCCGGGAAGGGTTTATGTCAATGGACTTTGTATATTGATCAGTATTTGAATTGCAGGTCAATAAAAGGGCACATCATTATCTGCTATATAATCCAGTGCTGCTTCTTCTTTCATTCTTTATGCCATATACAGTCATTTGTCAGTTCTATGTAATACTGTTATGTAATTCAAAAATGTGTTTTTAACATACCACTTTCCAAATAATCAAAGCTTTTTTCAAGATATGACAATAACTGTTCAGTTCTTTAATTTTCTCTCTGAACACTTGTGGTGTAACGGTACAGACGTCACGGTTCGGTGCATAAAGTCAGACAACGAATGCAGTCAGTCACAGGTGATCCACACTACAGTCCAGAAGGGAGGGGGGGGGGGGTAATGCTGTTTGCTAACCGCAACGACATGAAAAAGAGCAAAAGAAGAAAAGACGATCTACACACCAAAACAAAACAAGAGTTCAGATGCACGCGAGAGCTTGCTAGTAGCCTATATGCTGAGTTTAGATACATTTTTGTGACACTCCACAAACTTCACGGAAAGGAAACTGAGATGGCAGAAAGCGCCATCCTGTTTTTTTTATTATTTTACAAAAGACAGATTCAAATTATCTCTTACTCTTATTTATATGACCATACATGACAGAGTATTTTAAGTTGTTTCCACTGTTATAATGAGAAAATCATTTGGCATTGTGCAGATTTGTGTCGTGGAAGTCCAGTGATGAAATATGATTGTCCTGGAAATGGGAAGCTTAAGGTGACACATCACTCGCTGTTTCTTTAGATTGTTCCACTCAGATTTAGAAGCCACTTTCTTACCTTCTCGCTCATCTTTCCGTGAATTCTTGAAATAGTGTCAAATTGAATGTGCATCCGCCATAGTCACCGCATGTTAATTAACTCTCACGTGTAAAGAAAACGACAGCATAGGCAATGAGGAATCTGTTTTTTCTAGCCTGGATGCCATCCGAAATGATGGGGGTTGGGGGGGGTTGGGGGGGGGGGGGGGTTCGGTCTGGACTTAATCCGTTGTGAAGCAAGTATGCCCGAACCAAAGCTGTTTGGACCAATCAAATTGTCAGGGCGGGCTTTATACGATGATGGAATGATGATCAACCGTAACGTAATTATCCACATCACCAAAGAGCGCTTGGGTTGAATTCGTTTACAACAAAGAATGGCTGCCGCTGGAGAATTTAGATGTGTAGATTCAGCCATCACTTCTGTTATAAAAGATGTAGACAACACATTCATTTTAAAAGAGGAACAGAGAACCGCGATCAAGGCATTTGTCAATGGGAAAGATGTTTTTGCCGTCCTTCCAAAAGGATTCGGCAAAATTAAAATTTATCAGCTGGCCCCGATGGTCGCTAAGAAGATGGGGTGCAATGAAAACCCTGTGGTCATTGTTGTTTCTCCTTTGGTCGCACTCATGGAGGACCAAGTAAAAAGAAGCAACCGAAATGGGCATCATGGCGATGCAACTCGGTGCACGACTAGGTGGACATAACCAGCGGTCGTTGCCAGCTTCTTTTCGGAAGCCCCGAAACATACGTTATTTACTCCGTTGCTCTGATTGGTTATTGGTCTATCCAATTGAGTGCAGAAGCATTTTCTTTCCTGGTTCGGTTGAAACACGGCCCATAATCACAGTCCAATGGAGCAATATCAGACTTATATTCTGACTAGAATCAACGTCAGGCTATGTTTTTTCATTAGCTCTACTAAAAAACAAGCTATGCAAGAGTGCATTCTGTTTACTGCTCAGTGCTTAATACACTAAAGGAGGCTGTACTGGACCAACTAGAGGACTAAATGCCACTAGGTGGATTAATTTGTACTACTGTCTGTTCAAATTAAATGAAAAGAAACCTAGCATTGGGGATTTGTTGCTTTTCTTGTTGTACCGAACTCGTATCGAACCATGACCCCAAACCCGAGGTACGTACCGAACCGTGACTTCTGTGTACCCTTATGCCCTTACTGAACACTGAGATTTTTACCCATTCCAGTGGGGTGTATCCGTCCACACGCTGCACCCACGGTGTCATACATTCTCAGACGGTCGACAAGCAGTATCAGAGCGCCGGGCTGGAAGTCTGTGTCTCCATCCAAAGCCATGATATACGTGTTGTCATCAGATATATGCTTCCTCTTGCTGTCATTATCATGAGAAGGTAGTAAATAAGTCTCACTATCTAATGATATGAGACTGGCACGGCATGGGTTGTTTTGTCTCTGTAAGAACACAGTGTCAAAAAACAGAAAGTTATCTTCAGCCATATGCAGTTACTAGGATGTCTAGGGGTTGCAAAGCTTTTCTGGGTGGTTTCGACATGGCTAATCAAGCCAAAAGAGTTCGTCCTTTTATCTCTGGTCTCTAGATATGGTTTGCGTCCTTCAATGCAAGTCAGCTGTATTGTTTATGCATGCGGCACACACAGTTTAGGGTTAGGGGTTTGTTTGAATCACTAAACCAACATATGAGCAATAGAGTGATAGTGAAGCTTGACTTATCAAACATCACCAGTGACTGAATGATCAATGAAAACTTACTGTTATTTTCTGAGGGTTTTTGACATTGTATCCTTTCCAACCAAGCAGGTAATACAGGTACATGATCTGAAAATTCACACGTGTTCAGTCAGGTTCAGGTAAGCATTCAAAGACTGAATTATTCTTCATACTAAGGAATAAGGCTTTGACGTTCACCTGTGACCATCTCTTTTTATTTCGAATCAGAGCTTTGTCCTTCAGGTGGACATAAAGCATATTTCCCTCCGGCATGACAAACACAAGACGACCACCGTATGGTGTTTCAATGATAGAAACCTCATCGGGCTCCTTATTTGTAAATACCCTTGTAGGGAAAAACAGGGAAATTTGGTTTACAGTTGGTTTTTAAATATAAACAACATCAATCTGCCCAAATGAGTCACAAACCCTAAGCTGATAACGAATAGGAAACCTTTGCCTCACCTGTAAACTTCCATGACAACATTTATAAGATCGGAAACATATGAGTTGACAAGCTTTGTCTCAGTGCCAGTTTCTTTGTCTTTTTCTATCATGAAAGCATCGTCGACATAAATATGGCACTCAAAGTCAAAGACATCTGTGTGTTCCTCCTTTGGATCCCCTCTGTATCTGTCCAATCTGAAACCAACAAGCAAGGGATATGAATAAAGAACAGCAGCCGGCTGCTCGAAAGTTAAGAAAGCCTTAGTGATAATATATACCAAGGACCAACTAGGTTTTTCTTTGCTTAAGGGGGTTCGAGCTGTGATACATTTACATTGCTCATCCATCACAGTATAAATACCTGAACATTGAAGTCAAGATTTTCAGCATCTCGTCATATGTTTCATGCCACATTGTTGCACAAAGGTAAATGACACAGTTTTCCACTTCAATGTCACTACTGCATGACAGAAAGGAAACATATTGACTCGATTAATGCACTTGTACTGTAGTATGTGTATCGAATACATAATGATTTTGTCTGAATGTATGTACCTGTCCTTGTTTGCCGTACGAATGACTTTCATTTTTGTGTTCAGCAGCATAGAGAGGTCAATGAAGGCGGATTCATACAGGCGGCGTACGAAAAGCTGAGAGGTGCGTTCAATTCTCTGCACTTTTATTTTCCACACGTAATACGTGCATGCGATAAGCCCGAGCCACATGCAGACCCCCTCCAGCGCCAGCATGGAGAAAGGCCACATGGCGTATGGATTGTTGAGTGACGTTCTGCAGATACTATAGGAAATCTCCAGAATTACAACCGGAGTGGTATTGATGGCCTTGATATTTTCAAGTTCATAGCAAAATGGCCAGAATGGAGAGGAAATAACTTGTGTGGAATTGTCACTGTCAGTAATTATGTCCATGGCAGTTGCAATTGCAGGTGGAGGGACTAGATGTTCAGCTTGCGTCAAGAAAAGTGTAATGCCCAGGATTAGTGTTACTGGACCGATTAATGACACAGGCAGGGCAAAACCATATCTCACGGCGTGGATCTTGCAGGCCACGACTCCAAACCAGTGGCACGCAGCAGAGCAGAACGCCTGCAGGAAAAACAGCCCGACGCCTATCTCTACCGTGCCTTGACTGGCTTTGGTGAACGCGCCCCAGTCGATGCGATTGTCAGCAATCAGGCAGAAATACAGAAAGTACACCCCCAGAGTCACGATTATTCGAAGCAGGCTGGTGAACAGATACACAGAGTCTCTGAAAGAGTCCAATTCCTTGAGCATCTCCTGAATGTTAGTGCTGGCCTGAAAAGGGTTCTCCCACCAGTTCAGAGAAACCAACACCGAGGCAAAAATCGCAATGCCGACATATACGTAACAATATTCTATTTGTCCAATGGTGTGTGTGGATTCTCTCACGTAGTAGTCAATCCCCAGTAGAGTGTAACCGCTGAGCACTAGGATGAGGGAGCATATGGGGTAGATGATCATCCATTTGCTTGTCTGCAAGCGGAAGGCGATCTGGAGCAAGGATGAAAAGATGCAGATCCCTCCAGGGATGCAGAGGTTTGTGAGGATATCAAGCTGAGGCATCACAACGAGCACCAGCACTGCCGTCCCGACCGCCACCAGACTCTCAATCCCACACATCTGCAGAAGCATTAACAGCACATTTCAGCTTCCATTGCACTCAAGGTATACATATCATCAATTCATGCATGTTTGAGCTACAGCGACTACTCTTCTGCCATCAAGTCATCATTGTTATCTAACAGCACGAGCATGTCCTTCGTAAAACGATTGTCTGGTATGTCCAACCTGCAGGAAAATCCAAATAAAATCATTTTTTCATGGTCGCTGGTTTTGCATAGCTGCTCAAAGCTGGTCTTTCTTTGTAGTTGGTCCAAGCTGGTCTATGTGGTTGATTAGCTGGATCTACCGGGGCTACGGAGGTCTTGGTGCATAAACTTGTTCAACTGGCTTAGAGAATGAAGACCACCTTGGCAATTGTATAGATTAGGATGGTCGACTAGTAGATTAGCTCTCATTTTAGCTTTAATATTTTTAGTGGTGCTGCTTTAAAGCAGGCGTAACCAGTCCTTCTCCTGGAGAGCTACAACCCTGATTAAACACAAGCGAATCACGGCCTTCAGGGTTACAACAAGCTGAAGTCCTACTTTATAACAACTTTCAGATGTTTTATACTTCATAATATCGCCAAATGTTGGGTAAGCACTGCAGGTGTTATGATGGTCTCGGACATGGAGATGTGTGTTTGATTTTACCCACTCCCACTTTCGCACCCAAGCTGTTTCACGTTTGATTTGGATTCGACGGACAGCTGGGATATCTGAGAGAATAAGTTTTTCCGTCTATGCATGCCAACTAGTTTCATGCAGGCAAACCAATTTGTGGGTCTTATTCATGATCACAGATAGCACAAAACTCCAGACATTTTTAACTCAAGAAGCCCCTTAAGAAACTCGTCTGAACGGTGTCTAATGAACATGAACCAGCATAATTATTCAGCGCTTTCTTAAGGTGGGCTAACGGTTAGTGAACCATTGGACTTATTCATTACTTTTCTTACAAAATTTGCTTTAAAAGTATTTGAAGTTCATGTTATTTTGCATCACGTCAACTCACAATTCCCAGAATCTTTGGCTTAGGGGCCACATAACTCTTGAAGACACACTTCCACATAGACTTCAGGAACATCAGGAAGTTTGGCATCACCAGGACACACATCAACAGCAGCGTGTACAACTGCTTATCCACGTCGCTTCTCAAAGACTTTGGACTGGACAGAGTGGTCAGAACCAGCAGAGAGCCCTGCAATACAGATGAACAGCCTTGAAATTAATGCAGTTCTTTTGTTCTTTTGGATATATTGCATGTTCAGATATTCATACAACAAAATATTCTGGGGGCCATGAACACAGGTCAAAAACACTGGCTGTGGCTGCCAACTTTTTCCCCAAAATTCTGGCAGGGAAAGAGTTAAATATCAACAAGTCTATGTATTTACTGTGTAAAATTTCCACATTTACCGCTAATGAGTTTAAGGTATGGTTGGGTTTAGTTAGTAAATAAATACAAGAATTTAAAATGTTTTTACAACGCACAAACATGTATGCAAACAATAAGTAAATAGTATCAAATAGTTAAGCAGTTAAGGACACCTAATGTAAAGTGTGACCTGTTTTTTCTCTGAAAAATAATCATTAGAAAAATGATTTGAATAGACATTTTAAAACTACACATTGTTTGAGATCTGCTTTCCCTTCATGGCCCGTGCACCGTTGAGATTTCCTTTCACATTCGGTTATATTGTGTGTTTTTAACACTAGTTTACATGGTGTTTGCCCAATCTGTCTTCAGCAAGTCTTTCCTGGTCATTGATCTTTCACAACAACATTCCAGAACTTCCCAGGACTATAAATATGATCACAATAACTCATTTTAATAACTCAACAATAGGATATCTCAATAACTCAATGATTCTGTGCATGCAAACCCTAATCGTAAGCATGACGGGTCCAGATGTTCGTGCGAGCGTGAATCCCAGTGAATGTACACGTCAGCATGGAGACGGCGATCAGTAAACAGGGATGGGTGGGACTGCTGTTATCCTCTATAAATGTTTATGGTCCTGTAACAGTTATGATTCACCTTGCTCACGACGCCGCTAACCAGCACCAGCAGGGCCACGACAACAGCCACCAGGCTCTGCAGAATTCGGAAGCATGTTCTCTTCTGCTCTTTCTCGGCTCCGATCGG
>JAPDVR010000019.1:42762439-42839939 GCA_026230005.1 Gila orcuttii | reverse complement strand
ACTCTTCATGCTGACTCCGAGACTGAATGGTTTCGTGAACCCAGATAGACTGGCATTTGCCCGCTTGCTGCAGTTAAATAGCTGCAATGGTAAAGAGCACTCGCTGTTTCTCTTTCATCTTTAATATTATGCATTTCATGTACTGATTTCATTTATATTTAGACTTTTCCTTCCAAAAATGTTTGTATGTAGCGGCAAGAAAACCGATTTGTTGTCTACAACATCCATGAACGTCACTCACAAACATTACTAGGCAACCAGTAGTGGGAATGCCCACTAGCGACCTCACCGCCAGCCACTGGCGACATGCAGCGACAAAGTCTCTTGTAGTGTGAACGCAGCTTTACTGAACTTTACTGAACTCCTGCACTTCAAGTTCAAGTTCAAGCTCAATTTATTTGTCAATTCTTACTCCATGTACAGAACATAAAGAGGATTGAAATTCCTTTTCAGTCAGACCCATGGTGTTAAACTCCCTAACACAAAACTAAACAATTAATCAAAAATTATATATAAAATCACAATACAAACATTTGGCACCTGATTGTTTCAATAAATTATAAGTATAAAAGCAGCAAAAAGTGTTTTAAAGTGTCTTGTGCATTGTGTTCGTATGTATGTATCTATGTGTGTGCGCATGTTTGTATGTGTGTATGTGCATGTGTGTATGCATGCTTATATGTATGCGTGAATATATACATGTGTGCATATCCATTTGCTATTATGAAAAGAGTCAAAGTTCAGTGCAAAGAGGGAAGTACTAAAAAGGCAGGAGGAAGAGAGTTCAATTTCCTGATGGCCTGGTGGATAAAACTTTTTGTCAGTCTAGTGGTTCGGGCCTGCAGGCTCCGAAACCTCCTCCCAGATGGCAAAAGTCTAAAAAAGCCGTGTGAGGGGTGGGTGGAATCACCCATTATGCTGAGTGCTTTTTTGGTTAGTTGTGAGTTATAATGTCATTGAGGGGAAGCAATGTAGCACCTACAATTTTTCCGGCTGCATTCACTATACGCTGCAGCATTTTCTGGTTGTGAGTAGTGGAATTACCAAACCACACAGTGATGCAGCATGTCAGGACGCTCTCAATGGTACCACGATAAAAAGAGTACATGATGGGTGCCAGGGCTCTAGCTTTCTTCAGTTTGCGGAGGAAATAAAGGCGCTGTTGGGCCTTCTTAGCCAGTGATGTGGTGTTTGTAGACCAGGAGAGGTCCTCTGTTATGTGCACACCCAGGAACTTGGTGCTGCTTACTCTCTCCACAGCAACACCATTGATGGTCAAAGAAGGGTGCTGGTTCCACACAACAATCTCCTTTGTTTTCTCTATGTTTAAACAGAGATTGTTTTCACTGCACCACCTGGCCAATTGGCACACTTCATTTCTGTAGTTTGTCTCATCATTATTGTTGATGAGACCCACCACAGTTGTGTCATCCGCAAACTTAATAAAACGATTTGTGCTGTACATTGGTGAACAGTCATGGGTTAACAAAGTAAAAAGCAGGGGGCTAAGAACACATCCCTGGGGGGCCCCTGTGTTCAATATGATGGTGCTCTATGTGTTTATACCAACCCGAACTGCCTGTGGCCTTCCAGTAAGAAAGTCCAACAACCAGTTGCACAGGGAGTTGTTTAGGCCAAGCTGGTCCAGTTTCTGTATTAACTGCTGTGGAATGATGGTATTAAAAGCCAAGCTAAAATCTATAAAAAGCATTCTCACATAAGAGTTCTTTGTTTCCAAGTGAGAGAGGGCTGAATGAAGAGCAACAGAAACTGCATCATCGACGGATCGGTTGGCCCGATATGCGAACTGGAAAGGGTCCAGGGAAGGGGGAATAATGTGTTTGATATGTTGCAGGACTATCCGTTCAAAGCACTTCATGACGATAGGAGTCAGTGCGACTTGGCGATAGTCGTTAAAAACGGATGGGGTTGATTTCTTTGGAATTGGTATTATTGTAGTAGTTTTAAAGCATGTAGGTAAAACAGCCTGGCTCAGAGACATATTAAAGATGTCCGTAAAGACATCTTTGAGCTCTCCTGCACAATCCTTTAGCACCCGACCAGGTATATTGTCTGGACCAACTGCTTTTCGGGTGTTGATCTTGGAGAAGGATCTCATCACACTGGTCGGAGAGAGACACAGAACCTGGTCGTCATAAGGTAGTATAGTCTTCTGTGCATGAGTGGAGTTGTGTGCTTCAAAGCGTGCAAAGAAGCTATTGAGTTCATTTAGCAAAGAGATGTCACTATCACAGGTCTGTGGTGAGGGCTTGTAATCCGTGATTGTCTTGATTCCCTGCCACAGTCTCCTTGTGTCTCTGCTGTCTTTGAAGTTCTGGGCTATCCTCTTAGCATACTGTTTTTTAGCCTTTCTGATGCCCAGGTAAAGGTTGGCCCTTGCCATTCTCAGGCCCTCGTCATTACCAACTCTGAAGGCAGCATTTCGTGCCCTCAGTAGGCTGTGAACTTCTCCTGTCAGCCATGGCTTCTGATTAGCACGTATGGAAAAAGTCTTTGTTACAGTTACATCGTCAATGCATTTGGAGATGTAGGCAGTAACTGTCTCAGTATATTCCTGAATATCAGTCTGGTAGTTGTAAGTTGCAGCCTTTTTAAACATGTCCCAGTCTGTAGTGGCAAAACAGTCCTGAAGTGCTGAGGAGGCACCTTCTGGCCATACACGTACCTGTCTTTGGATTGGTTCAGTGACTTTCACCCTTGGTCTATATGCTGGTGTTAACATGACAGTGGTGTGGTCAGAGAAACCAAGGGGAGGGAGGGGTGAAGCTTTATATGCCCCTCTGTGAGTTGTATATACCAGATCCAAAGTATTTTCCCCCCGAGTTGGAAAGTCCACATGTTGGTATATTTTTGGAAACACAGATCTAAGGTCTGTGTGGTTAAAATCTCCAGCCAGTATGAGGAATCCGTCTGGATGTACTGTCTGTTGTTCATTAATGGCATGATACAAATCGTTGAGTGCTTTGTTCTTATCGTTATTATTAGTGCTGGGTGGAATGTAAACAGCGACCAGCAAGATCGCTGTAAATTCCCTCGGAATACAAAAGGGTCGGCAGTTGAGGACAATAAACTCCACTAGGGGTGAACAATGTCTACAGACTACCACAGTATCCCGACACCAAGCATCATTGATGTACACACAGACCAGCCACCGCGGGTCTTACCGCCCTTGACGAGGACTCAGTCCGCTCGATGACACGTCAGCTGATCAATCTGAATGGCGGAGTCCGGAATGTTGTATTTGAGCCACGTCTCCGTTAATATAAAAACACAGCAGTCTTTAAACGTCCGCTGGGCAGATCTCAATAGCCGTATATGGTCCATTTTATTATCCAAAGAGCGTACATTGGCAAGCAAAATGGTTGGAATAGCCGGCTTGTGTGGGCTGGCCGCTAGCCTAGCCCGGATACCTCCACGCTTTCCCCTCTTCTGTTTCCTCTCAAACCGCTTACGGCGCCTTCTCAGCTGTTGAATTACAGCAGTCGAGGTCGGTGATGTAGTAGGCCGACGAAGTAATCCTAGTGTCCGAAGCTCGTCAGTGTCCACAGAGCTTAACTCATAAGAAGCTTTGTTTATGTCTAACGTAAACATCCGATCATATGTGCGCCTAAAATTAGACAAACGCGACAAACACTCACTCTCGCTCAAACTCAACGACTTATACGAGGGTAAACATGTAAACACCATACTGGGACTGAGAGGAGCCGCTGCGTGTGCACGCGCCGCCGTGATATTGCAGCAGTGATACTTCAGCAGTGATGCCATAGAAGAACCGTATGTGGTTCCATGAAGAACCTTTCAGTGATCAGTTCTTAAAATAACCTTTTTTTTCTTAGTATTTCAAAAATCTAAAGAACCTTTTGAGCAACGGAAAGACTTGGATGTTAAAGGGGACATATCAAGAAAATCTGACTTTTTCCTTGTTCAAGCGCTAATATCGGGTCACCGGTGCTTCTACCAACCCAGAAAACATGAAAAGTGAAACCCAGTAACTTTGTTTTGGTGAGCCTTTCTCTGCAAGCATGACAAAAAATAAGCTGATCAGATTTCTCTCCTTCTGACGTAGGAAGAGGATCTTATTATAATATTACCAGCCCTTAATCTGCACGTTTAC
Source organism: Gila orcuttii (assembly GCA_026230005.1). Lineage (NCBI taxonomy): Eukaryota > Metazoa > Chordata > Actinopteri > Cypriniformes > Leuciscidae > Gila > Gila orcuttii. The sequence continues at coordinate 42,835,804 of JAPDVR010000019.1, read as the reverse complement.
AAGCGACAACAGTGACCAGTTCTAACGCAACGGCAGAAGATCAAGCAAAGCCTGAAACTGTTCTGTCGTTGAGCACAGACGAGCACTGAACACTATTGACCCAAACATGTCACAGCTGTCTTATAAACACCTGAGGAACTGTGGACACTTGTGTAGAAGTTAAACATGATGATGATGATGAGATGAATCAATGTAACTCCACAACAACTACATAAATGTCTCCACTAACCATTCAGAAACGTCCAGGAGCGTCTAAAAGTTAAACTCTTCCTGAGTCTCTCGTAAGGCTGCACTCGCTACTGTGTGCTATCTTGCCTGTCTGAGGTTGAGTTTTTTGGCATCTCGGAGATATTGGAGATTCTTGTGATCGGTGAGTATTGTAAACTTCTCCTTGGCACCCTTCAACCAGTGTCTCCACTCCTCTACTGCGAGCTTGATGGCAAGTAGTTCTCTGTTACCGATGTCATAATTAATATTGGAAAAGAAGGCGCATGGATGAAAATATGCTGGATTCTCCTTCTGCTGAGACAACACCGCTCCTACCCCGGTGGTGGATGCGTCGACCGAACGGCTTGTTGGGGTGCACTGGTAAAGGATTCTTTGAGGCTTTGGAAAGCCTGAGTGGCGGCTGATATCCAGGACAGATACTTGGGCTTGTTTTTAAGGAGGTTGGCTAATGGAGAGGTGATAGGGCTGTAATTGTAAATGAACCGGCGATAAAAGTTTGCGAATCCGAGGAAACGTTGGAGTTCTTTGATGGAGGAAGGGGTTGGCCATTTCCAAACCGCATTCACCTTCCCCTCGTCCATCTGGATGCCATGTTCACTGATGTTATAGTGATAAACTGGACGGTAGGCTGATGGAAAGAGCATTTCTCGGCCTTCAGGAAGAGTTGGTGTTCTTGGAGGTGTTAGAGGACCTCCGCAACGTGTTGGTGATGTTTGGCCAGGCTCCGGGAACAGATCAGAATATCATCAATGTAGACGATCACGGTTCGATGGAGGAATTCCCGGAGCACCTCGTTCATGAAGTCCTGGAATACAGACGGGGGGTTTACCAAACCGTACGGCATAACGAGGTATTCGTATTGACCAGTAGGGGTCACAAAGGCTGTCTTCCATTCGTCCCCCTCACATATCCGGAGGAGGTTATATGCGCTGCGGAGGTCCAACTTGGTGAACACGATTGCTCCACAAAGTTGTTCCAGGGCTGCTGGGATGAGAGGAAGTGGGTATCGGAACTTGACGGTGATGTTGTTGAGTGCTCTGCAATCAGTACAGGGCCGCAAGCCTCCGTCCTACTTTGCCACAAAGAAAAAGTTCAAAGCAGCAGGGAAAGTGGAAGGCAGATGTACCCCTGTTGGAGAGCCTCTTCTACGTACTCCTCCATGGCCTTCTGTTCTGGAAGAGAGAAGGGGTATATTTTACCGTGGGGCACTGACTCATCCGGAAGAAGGTCGATGACGTAGTCCCATGGACGGTGTGGAGGCAACGACAATGCCCATATGGGGGCGCGTCACTGAAGGGGGTGTAGCAGACTGGAATGTTGAGAGACTGCTGTTGTACACGGCTCTCGATGGAGGTGGAGTTGATTGGAAGGGGAATCACAGGTTGAGGAAGATGTGGAAAGTACCCTGGAAAGCAGCTATCGCCCCACTTCAGGACTTCTTCTGTTATCCAGGAGAGAACGGGATCATGTTGCAATAACCACGGGCGCCCTAAGATGATACCAGCGGTGAATTCTCCAGAACCAGGAAGGAGAAGGATTTGGTGTGTAACTGTCCCACTTGCATTTGGATAGGTCCCACGGAGAATCTCACATTCTTCTTGTTGAGAGGTTTGACAATTATCGAGTGGACTTGATAATGGATCTCGGTGGGCCTCTTCTTGAGGTTGAGCTGGCGGCAGAGGAAATCGGAGATGAAGTTTCCAGCTGACCCAGAGTCAAGGAGGGCGTGTACTGACAGAGAAACATACGAGGCAGTAAGGATGACTTCACTAGTGAGAGGTTTTTATGTTAACTGATGAAGAATGGATGACACTCACCATAGAACGCGGTGGACGAATGGGACAGGCTGAAATGATATGTCCACCAGAGCTACAGTATAAGCACCGACCCTGGGTCAGCCTCCTCGTCCACTCAGTGAAGGTGAGGCGAGTGTTATCTACTTGCACGGGGACTGGATCTGGAGAGCTGGTATAGTCTGGTTGGCGAGGCGGGGAAGCTGAAGGCTGGCCCAGTAGGTCTTCCGGGCAGGGCTGCATACGACGATCAGTACGGATGGCGAGATGAATAAACTGTTCTAGACCCATGGCATCCTCGTATGCAGCGAGATGCAGTCGAGGATTCAATCCCTGCCCATATGTGGTGAGGAGCGAGCACTCATTCCATCCACTGGCCGCTAGAGTCCGGAACTTGAGGGTAAAATCAGAAACAGAATTTTTCTCTTGCTTGAGATGGTATAATTGCTCACTGATTGAAAAATTGCCATCTGGAATTCCAAAAACGTCACGGAAGTGAGATGTGAAGTTACTCAGGGACTGTTTGACAGTCGTATTTTGGTTCCAGATGGTATGAGCCCAAAATTATCTGTGGAGTATTTTGAGCTGAAATTTCACAGACACATTCTGGGGATATCAGAGATTTATGTTACATCTTGTGAAAATGGGCATAATTTGTCATCTTTAAAGGTTCTTCATGGAACCATCAATGCCAATGAAGAAGCTTTACTTTTAAGAGAGTTCCTCTAGAAAACCTCTACGGAATCTTCAGTGGCCGAGAAGTGCAATAATGCAACATAATAGGAACTAAATATTTTCCAAAAACATTTTTATAATATACATTTTTCACAGTATTAATTCGGTCTGGATAAGAATGATCATATACGTGTTCTGTAGCATCTAAAAGACTGATCTAGAAAACTTGCACAGAATTTACAGTGGCCAGGAAGTTCACAACACATTAATTCTTTCACCACCAGTGTTGTTGATCATTTTCACAAAAGTTTCATGGCCCCCAGAATATATTGAAGGAATATCTATATATGCAATATATCAAAAGAAAGAACAGAGCCTCTGCTTTTAAACAAAGACACACGTTTTATTTTAGCTTCATGCATTCTTTTTTATCAACACTTGAATGTGGGGAAGTTTCATTAAACAAGCAACAATGAGTAAAAAGCTGAAAAAATCATGTTTTGGTCAAAGACTACATCCAGATCAGATTCAAAACGATGATAAAAACTCAGATGGAGTAGATAGAGTCCATCAACACCTCAAAGCTTCACAGTCCTGCAGCTCATCCTGGGTCGACGTTTTATTCAGTAACATTAGACAGTTTTGATGTATATGCTGCTTAATGCTGACTGCGTTTTTTGATGTTGATTGCATTTACATGTGCGTCAGCAATGCTTCAATTGCTTGTTCCTGCTTCTTCTTCACCTGTGTTTTGATCAGGAGATTCAGTACTCTTTCAGTAGATGTGTAATAGCGCCCCCTATCGTTTAACAGTAAAAACATGGAAAGTCGGAAAATTCTGTCAATGTGAGGGAAAGAGGTAATAGTAAATAATTATTAAAATATGGGGAGAACGTGGTGTGATACACATAAAAATAGCTGCTATTATGATAAACCTACAGAAACCTATTACCTACAGAATCCTATTATGATAAACCTACAGCCCTTTTAGAAATTTTCAATGAAAAATGTAAAAGTCTATTAAGTTTGGTTACACTTTATTTTGATGCTTTACTTTAGACATTCTACAAACTACAGTAACTTTACAACTACATCTCAACTAACTCTCATTGGATTATTAGTTGACTGCTAGGTTCGGGTTAGGAGAATAAGTTAACATGTAGTTGTAAAGTTACTTATAGTCAGTAAAATGTCTAAAGGGGACCATCAAAATCATGTGTTACCAAAAGTATGTATGTAGAATTAAGCTTTTTTTTCAAGCTGCTTGATTGAAACATTCTTACAAAATGAAAACACTGTAAAAAGCCAAAGAGTAACTAATTGAAGAGTTTCAATTCAACTCAACATGAAGCCTCATATAATGGTGTTCAATCCAAATGTGTTGTATAAAGTGAACAGCATAAAAAGTAATCCTTTTTTATAGTGTCCATGACCGCTTTCTACTGTAAGTCTGATCACATTTCCAAGTAAATGTTTCCTGTTCCAACTGTAATAATTTCTAAGTATAATAATAATTTTCAGGTGTAATTGTTGATGGGAAACAGTAAATTCAGGCATATTGAGTAGAAAATCACAGGCTGAAGCGTGAAATCCACGGCCAAGTGTTGACATGAAATCTTTGGATCGCTAATGGACACAAAACACGCGTTAGTCATTTTTCATTGCATCTCTTCAACAGTAAAAAGAATAATGAAAAACATAACTTCCTATATGCAGTTTTGCACGTTGTGTAGTTTTATCTGTGTTTATGAACTTATAAACTCATGCATCAACACTCATACTTATACTGGATTGTAAGGCCAATAAAACATCAAGTTATGTATCACTGATATATGGACTTCTTCTTAGAGTCCGTTTCCATGGAGACTCCTGGATTTTGCACTGTTGAGAATGTCTTTCTGCTTCTAAACTCCAAGCCAAGCTTCTGAAAGCCATAATAACTACAAGTAAAAATGTCTGGTTAATTCACCCCAAGGTTAATCAGAGACTAACATCAACACAACGACACACTTCCTACACACTGTGATTGACAGCTGTTTGTTGTATTATTTTGGGCTCTACTCTAATAATCTATTGTATGATACAAATGAAAAAATACTATATATATACACTCACCTAAAGGATTATTAGGAACACCATACTAATACTGTGTTTGACCCCCTTTCACCTTCAGAACTGCCTTAATTCTACGTGGCATTGATTCAACAAGGTGCTGAAAGCATTCTTTAGAAATGTTGGCCCATATTGATAGGATAGCATCTTGCAGTTGATGGAGATTTGTGGGATGCACATCCAGGGCACGAAGCTCCCGTTCCACCACATCCCAAAGATGCTCTATTGGGTTGAGATCTGGTGACTGTGGGGGCCATTTTAGTACAGTGAACTCATTGTCATGTTCAAGAAACCAATTTGAAATGATTCGAGCTTTGTGACATGGTGCATTATCCTGCTGGAAGTAGCCATCAGAGAATGGGTACATGGTGGCCATAAAGGGATGGACATGGTCAGAAACAATGCTCAGGTAGGCCGTAGCATTTAAACGATGCCCAATTGGCACTAAGGGGCCTAAAGTGTGCCAAGAAAACATCCCCCACACCATTACACCACCACCACCAGCCTGCACAGTGGGAACAAGGCATGATGGATCCATGTTCTCATTCTGTTTACGCCAAATTCTGACTCTACCATCTGAATGTCTCAACATAAATCGAGACTCATCAGACCAGGCAACATTTTTCCAGTCTTCAACTGTCCAATTTTGGTGAGCTCTTGCAAATTGTAGCTTCTTTTTCCTATTTCTAGTGGAGATGAGTGGTACCCGGTGGCGTCTTCTGCTGTTGTAGCCCATCCGCCTCAAGGTTGTCCGTGTTGTGGCTTCACAAATGCTTTGCTGCATACCTCGGTTGTAACGAGCGGTTATTTCAGTCAAAGTTGCTCTTCTATCAGCTTGAATCAGTCGGCCCATTCTCCTCTGACCTCTAGCATCAACAAGGCATTTTCGCCCACAGGACTGCCGCACACTGGATGTTTTTCCCTTTTCACACCATTCTTTGTAAACCCCTAGAAATGGTTGTGCGTGAAAATCCCAGTAACTGAGCAGATTGTGAAATACTCAGACCGGCCCGTCTGGCACCAACAACCATGCCACGCTCAAAATTGCTTAAATCACCTTTCTTTCCCATTCTGACATTCAGTTTGGAGTTCAAATGCATTGAAGCAACTGCCATGTGATTGGTTGATTAGATAATTGCATTAATGAGAAATTGAACAGGTGTTCCTAATAATCCTTTAGGTGAGTGTATGTATATATATGTATATGTATATATATATATATATATATATATATATATATATATATATATATATATATATATATAAGCAAAGCGTTCAAATATTGACTTATATGTTATCAATCCCTCCTCTTGTCCTTCTCTGCTAATATCTCTACTGCTAAAATGACTTACTATCACAACAAAATTAACAATTCTTCTGACTCTCACATGCCTTTAAAAACCTTCTCCTCTCTTTTCAACTCTCCTCCTCCTCCTCCTTCATCAACCCTAACAGCTGATGATTTTGCCACATTCTTCAGAAATAAAACAACCACCATCAGCGGCCAATTTACCAATCCACAAACTGACACACACTTTTTACCAGCTAGCACACACACTCTACCCTCTTTCTCTCTGCTTTCAGAGGCAGAAGTCTCTAAACTCCTCCTTTCCAATCGCCCTACCACCTGTCCGCTTGATCCTATCCCCACTAATCTACTTCAAGCCATTTCTTCCTCAGTTGTACCCGTACTCACACACATCATAAACACCTCTCTTCACACTGGTACCTTTCCCACAGCTTTTAAGCAGGCTCGGGTAACCCCACTGCTTAAGAAACCCACTCTAAATCCAGAACATCTAGAAAAATACAGACCGGTATCTCTTCTTCCATTCGTCACGAAAACACTTGAACGAGTTGTTTGCAACCAGATCTCTTCCTTTCTAACACAGAACAACCTCTTGGACAACAATCAGTCTGGTTTCAGAAGCGGACACTCAACTGAGACTGCCCTGCTCTCGGTTATTGAAGCTCTGAGACTGGCAAGAGCAGCTTCCAAATCCTCTGTCCTCATCCTGCTGGATAACCACCAGATCCTCCTGTCAATCCTAAAGATGAAGGGCATCTCGGGAACCACACTCCAATGGTTCAGGTCTGACCTCTCAGCAGGTCCTTCAGGGTGTTGTGGAGGGGTGAGGTGTCTAAGACATACTGGAGTGCCTCAGGGCTCACTGCTGGGACCGCTTCTCTTCTCCATCTACATGACATCACTAGGATCTGTCATTCAGAAACATGTTTTTTCCCATCACTGTGATCATCACGTCACTCCTCATAAACCCGCACTGGTTGCCAACAACCGCTCGCATCAAATTCAAGTCACTGACGTTTGCCTACAGATCAACCACTGGCTCTGCTCCTCTACACCTAAACTCATTACTTGAGACTTACATTCCCTCCAGAAACTTGCGCTCTGCAAGTGAACGTGGTCTTGTGGTGCATCATCTCATAGAGGCACAGAATCTCTTTCACACACCTTCACCTGGACTATTCCTGCTGGAGATCTGCTAACTCAACCCGAGCTGAGAATCCGTGGCCATTTTCAAGAAACAGCTGAAGACGCATCTTTTTCGGTAACACTTGATCCATTAATACTAACACTTTCTCTTCTATTCTATTCTATATCTATTTATATAACAATATATATATATAACAATATATATATAACAATATATATATATAAAGTACATGTCCTGCATTAGATTAAACTGGGAAGGGTTATAGCACTTGCATTTTGTCGTCCTATTCTTAGTTTAACTGCTTCTGTTGTTCTCATTTGTAAGTCGCTTTGGATAAAAGCGTCTACTAAATGAATAAATGCAAATGTAAAAATGTAAATGTTACCGACATGTGATTTTATAAAGTTTATTCTCTTTATTATGCACATAAATGGACCGTGGTGAACATATTTAGCAGGTTTTCAGCCCTGTTTTGTTTTTAGGCATCTGTCATTGAGACGCAGATGTAGTTAGAAATTTTTTTTTAATATTGTGACAATAAATTTTGTTAGTTTAATTTACCAAATTACCAGTGGTGGAATGTAACGGAATACATTTACTCTGTATTTAAGTATAAAACTGAAGTACTTTATATTCAACTCCACTTAATCTCTGAGGCAAGTATTGTACTTTATTTATGAAAAACTGACTTTTTACACAAAGATATTAGATTATGATTTAGATATAAGATATTGTTTCAAAAAAATTAACACTATGTAAGACAAACACTAAAAATATGGTCTTATAGATCAGGGACAGGCAATGATGGTCAGGAGGGCTGCATGGTTTTGCGTGTTAAAAATGTTTTATGACTTGATTTTTGAGGATGTGTGTTTAACTTTTATTCTCCCTGAAAACAATACACACTGATCCCAGAGTGAGTGAGAGAGAGAGAGAGAGAGAGAAAGAGAGAGAGAGAGAGAGGGTGAGTGTGTGTGTGTGTGAGTGTGTGTGTGTGTGTGTGTGTGTGTGTGTGTGTGTGTGTGTGTGTGTGTGTGTGTGTGTGTGTGTGTGTGTGTGTGTGTGTGTGTGTGTGTGTGTGTGTGTGTGTGTGTGTGTGTGTGTGTGTGTGTGTGTGTGTGTGTGTGTGTGTGTGTGTGTGTGTGTGTGTGTGTGTGTGTTCTCATGTGAAAATATTCTAACATGATTTCTGAAATTTAAAGCAAAATTCACAGAGATCCTCATTAAAACCCATTTTTATTATTTATTACTTCATAATGCCAATAAGCATGAGGAATGGCCTACACACTTTCCAATGCATAGAGTGTGTGTATGTGTGCAACATCTAAACAAAATCCAGCAGTCAGTGCAACTGTTTATTTGAACGGAGAGTCATTTATTTGTTCCCAGAGGTTAGATCAGTGTTAGTCTCTGGTCAGTTAGCGTAGTGTGATAGCGTAGTGCTACGTCACACGTAGGCTCACTATTGGCCGTCGCTGGTCATGTGTGTGATGCGTGTGACGTACAACACAGAAGCGCTGCGCTGTTACACTAGTGAACTCACTCGACGCCCACAGAGAAGGAAATGAATAGTTGAAATAAAGTCGTTATTTTTGTTTGTTTTTGCGCACAAAAAGTATTCTCGTCGCTTGATAAACTTAAGATTGAGCGACTGTAGTCACTTGGACTATTTTGACGATGTCTTTAATAACTTTTCAGGGAACAAGTGTCAATCCCTTAGAAGCCTATGGAGGAGTGATCCCGCTCTCAGATTTAGTCAAAAATATCTTAATTCGTGTTCCGAAGATGAACGAAGGTCTTACGGGGTTGAACAACAGTAATTTCTGTTAAAAGGAGAGTAATTACTGACAGAACTTTCACTTCTGGGTGAACTATCCCTTTAAACTGAGAGAGTGAAACTGACAGAGAGAGTTAAACTGAGAGAGTGAAACTGAGTTAAACAGAGAGAGTTAATCAGAGAGAGTTAAACTGAGAGAGTTAAACTGAGAGAGTGAAACTGAGTTAAACAGAGAGAGTTAATCAGAGAGAGTTAAACTGAGAGAGTGAAACTGAGTTAAACAGAGAGTGTTAATCAGAGAGAGTTAAACTGAGAGAGTTAAACTGAGTTAAACTGAGAGAGTGAAACTGAGAGCCTCTGGTGGGCGACAGGGGAACTACACCAGCAGAGACAGGGAACGGTCTGGCAGAGATATGAGTGACAGTACAGTTCTTACACGTTCTTACAGTAACAGTAATAGAACGTTCAGTCACAGTTATCTGGTCTTTAAATATGCTCTCAAAACGTTAGTGTTGTATATTACATTAGTACTAATAAAAGAAAATGCAGCAGTAACGTGTGCAGTAGCTCAACACTCCAGGATAACAGCGACCCCTAGTGGCAGAGCATTTTTTATTTCTTTTTTTTATTACCAAGACATAGTTGCATATACAAAGTAATAGACAAATGACATATGCACACTAGTACACAGAGAGTGGAGAAAACCGGATTCCCATTATGTTTGAAGAATTATAAAATTGAATGTTTTCTTAATGTTCATTTAACCACAAAAAGAGCAACAGTGTCGGCCCAGATCCGGCCCACATCTGGTACATGTGGAATCCACACGGCCTACATGTGGGCTGGATCTGGGCCGACACTATGTTGTTGTTTGGGATTAGGATATACTGTACAGGTGCTGGTCATATAATTAGAATATCATCAAAAAGTTGATTTATTTCAGTAAAAATATTCAGAATTCCATTCAAAAAGTGAAATTTGGATATTATATTCATTCATTACACACAGACTGATATATTTCAAACGTTTATTTCATTTAATTGTGATGATTAAAACTGACAACTAATGAAAATCCCAAATTCAGAATCTCCGAAAATTAGAATATTACTTAAGACCAATACAAAAAAAGGATTTTTAGAAATGTTGGCCAACTGAAAAGTATAAACATGAAAAGTATGAGCATGTACAGCACTCGATACTTAGTTGGGGCTCCTTTTGCCTGAATTACTGCAGCAATGCGGCGTGGCATGAAGTCGATCAGTCTGTGGCACTGCTCAGGTGTTATGAGAGCCCAGGTTGCTCTGATAGTGGCCTTCAGCTCTTCTGCATTGTTGGGTCTGGCGTATCGCATCTTTCTCTTCACAATACCCCATAGATTTTCTATAGGGTTAAGGTCAGGCGAGTTTGCTGGCCAATTAAGAACAGGGATACCATGGTCCTTAAACCAGGTACTGGTAGCTTTGGCACTGTGTGCAGGTGCCAAGTCCTGTTGGAAAATGAAATCTGCATCATCTCCATAAAGTTGGTCAGCAGCAGGAAGTATGAAGTGCTCTAAAACTTCCTGGTAGACGGCTGTGTTGAACTTGGACCTCAGAAAACACAGTGGACCAACACCAGCAGATGACATGGCACCCCAAACCATCACTGACTGTGGAAACTTTACACTGGACTTCAAGCAACGTGGATTCTGTGCCTCTCCTCTCTTTCTCCAGACTCTGGGACCTTGATTTCCAAAGGAAATGCAAAATTTACTTTCATCAGAGAACATAACTTTGGACCACTCAGCAGCAGTCCAGTCCTTTTTGTCTTTAGCCCAGGCGAGACACTTTTGACGCTGTGTCTTGTTCAAGAGTGGCTTGACACAAGGAATGCGACAGCTGAAACCCATATCTTGCATACGTCTGTGCGTGGTGGTTCTTGAAGCACTGACTCAAGCTGCAGTCCACTCTTTGTGAATCTCCCCCACATTTTTTAATGGGTTTTGTTTCACAATCCTCTCCAGGGTGCGGTTATCCCTATTGCTTGTACACTTTTTTCTGCCACATCTTTTCCTTCCCTTCGCCTCTCTATTAATGTGCTTGGACACAGAGCTCTGTGAACAGCCAGCCTCTTTAGCAATGACCTTTTGTGTCTTGCCCTCCTTGTGCAAGATGTCAATGGTCGCCTTTTGGACAGCTGTCAAGTCAGCAGTCTTCCCAATGATTGTGTAGCCCACAGAACTGGACTGAGAGACCATTTAAAGGCCTTTGCAGGTGTTTTGAGTTAATTAGCTGATTAGAGTGTGGCACCAGGTGTCTTCAATATTGAACCTTTTCACAATATTCAAATTTTCTGAGATACTGATTTTGGGGTTTTCATTAGTTTTCAGTTATAATCATCAAAATTAAAAGGAATGAACACTTGAAATATATCAGTCTGTGTGTAATGAATGAATATAATATCCAAATTTCACTTTTTTAATAGAATTACTGAAATAAATCAACTTTTTGATGATATTCTAATTATATGACCAGCACCTGTATATACAGGTCCTTCTAAAAAAATTTGCATATTGTGATAAAGTTAATTATTTTCCATAATGTAATGATAAAAATTAAACTTTCATATATTTTAGATTCATTGCACACCAACTGAAATATTTCAGGTCTTTTATTGTTTTAATACTGAAGATTTTGGCATACAGCTCATGAAAACCCCAAATTCCTGTCTCAAAAAATTAGCATATTTCATCCGACCAATAAAAGAAGTGTATTTAATACAAAAAAAAAAGTCAACCTTCAAATAATTATGTTCAGTTATGCACTCAATAGTCAATACTTGGTCGGGAATCCTTTAGCAGAAATGACTGCTTCAATGCGGCGTGGCATGGAGGCAATCAGCCTGTGGCACTGCTGAGGTGTTATGGAGGCCCAGGATGCTTCGATAGCGGCCTTAAGCTCATCCAGAGTGTTGGGTCTTGCGTCTCTCAACTTTCTCTTCACAATATCCCACAGATTCTCTATGGGGTTCAGGTTAGGAGAGTTGGCAGGCCAATTGAGCACAGTAATACCATGGTCAGTAAACCATTTACCAGTGGTTTTGGCACTGTGCGCAGGTGCCAGGTCGTGCTGAAAAATGAAATCTTCATCTCCATAAAGCTTTTCAGCAGATAGAAGCATGAAGTGCTCCAAAATCTCCTGATAGCTAGCTGCATTGACCCTGCCCTTGATAAAACACAGTGGACCAACACCAGCAGCTGACATGGCACCCCAGACCATCACTGACTGTGGGTACTCGACACTGGACTTTTGGCATTTCCTTCTCCCCAGTCTTCCTCCAGACTCTGACACCTTGATTTCCGAATGACATGCAAAACTGAGCAACAGTCCAGTGCTGCTTCTCTGTAGCCCAGGTCAGGCGCTTCTGCCGCTGTTTATGGTTCAAAAGTGTCTTGACCTGGGGAATGCGGCACCTGTAGCCCATTTCCTGCACACGCCTGTGCACGGTGGCTCTGGATGTTTCTACTCCAGACTCAGTCCACTGCTTCCGCAGGTCCCCCAAGGTCTGGAATCGGTCCTTCTCCACAATCTTCCTCAGGGTCCGGTCACCTCTTCTCGTTGTGCAGCGTTTTTTGCCACACTTTTTCCTTCCCACAGACTTCCCACTGAGGTGCCTTGATACAGCACTCTGGGAACAGCCTATTTGTTCAGAAATTTCTTTCTGTCTCTTACCCTCTTGCTTGAGGATGTCAATGATGGCCTTCTGGACAGCAGTCAGGTCGTCAGTCTTACCCATGATTGCGGTTTTGAGTAATGAAACAGGCTGGGAGTTTTTAAAAGCCTCAGGAATCTTTTGCAGGTGTTTAGAGTTAATTAGTTGATTCAGATGATTAGGTTAATAGCTCGTTTAGAGACCCTTTTCATGATATGCTAATTTTTTGAGACAGGAATTTTGGGTTTTCATGAGCTGTATGCCAAAATCATCAGTATTAAAACAATAAAAAGACATGAAATATTTCAGTTGGTGTGCAATGAATCTAAAATATATGAAAGTTTAATTTTTATCATTACGTTATGGAAAATAATTAACTTTATCACAATATGCTAATTTTTTGAGAAGGACCTGTATATATATATATATATATATATATAACAATGTTTTTTTTGAAAAACTGGACGTTTTAAACATTTAGAGAACGTTCCATAATAACGTTTTGATAACTTAAAGCAACACTATGTCGTTTTTGCGGTTTTTGCTCTCGGGGTCCTCCTACAGTTGGGAAACAGTATTGTCTTCTACTACTGTCGTAAAATCTGTCATGGTTACACCAGGCGATACACGTGTGCATTTGTTGACAAGCCGATACTGTCTTGAGTTCTCGAGGGCAGACTGCCAGCGTTGCGTGTGAAATGTCTTCATCCCAGGTACATTGGCATATATTTCAGCATGTCATATGAATATAATTTCATGGGTTTTATTTTTTTCAAACGTCAAAAGATCGCGTAGCTCACGTTTACAAGCCAGCGTCATTATAGTAGCCTATTGTCTACTGTTTTACATAACGGATATGCTAATTCAATTCAATGTTTGTGTGGTAGGTAATAGCCATATATCGTCAATATTATAATATCAAGCTACCATAGATGAATCTGCAAATTTGAAAATCGATTGCATTATAGCCTGAGGCAAGACACTTTCACCGGAAAAATGACTATCAGCCTGCAGATATTAGGATAGTTATGCTGAAAGATTATTTATTATAACCATCGTAAACTAGCATGTTAGTGTAGCTACCAGATTGATAATTCGCTACTCTACTAGCATTACTTGATTCATGAAGATAAATGGAGGACCAGATAGATTCCGTAACATGGCCAGGCCATGTTATTCAGCCTTTTACATTTCGCGCGGTAGTCAGCTCCCTGATTTATTTATAAATTTATAAACACTTTATAGATGACTGACTGCTGCGCTTGTGACAGGGTGCATGTTACTGAAAGAACAAGCATACAGAGAGAGAGCCGGTCGCACGAGCGCACACTCTCACCGTCTTCAAACTGTCTTGCTCTCCCTCCAATATTGATCCTCGTCCGGTCTTTTAATTCGTCACTCTCCCTTTTTCTTCTTTTAGTCTCCTCTGACAAAACCTTTGCCTTCTTCCTTTTAGTTGTTGCTTCATGACAACAACATACAGACGGGTATCAAACGCTAGTTGGGCTCTCACGTCAGAATTTGAGGAAGTTGGGGTGGTGAGGGAAGTGACGTATGCCGTAAAACAGTCGAATTTTGTCGGTTTTTTTGTGCTCGGGTTACTACCCGGAACCCTAAGTTACATAGTGCCAGTAAAAGCGATACAGACACTGTCAGGCTACGGCAGACGTGTCATTCAACCTATTGTAAGTCGATGTACCATCTCAAGGGTCTTGGAAATATATAATGAAGGTTGAAAAACGACATAGTGTTGCTTTAATGGGAACATTAGCAAAACGTTCTTGGAACACGTTTGTTATCTGGGAAGTGGGATGGTGAGCCACAAGAAGAAACATTACATGACATTTCTGTAAAGATTCTGTGTCTCAGCCTCGTTTTAACTCTGAGGTAACTCTGGAACATCAGAACTACTGAGATCAATGTAATACAATAAATTATGTTAAAAGCTCTTGCTGGGGCTATGCAGTTTTTGGTAATTTTGGTCCTGTATTGGGTCAGTGTGAAGTGAAGTTAATGGGGGCTCATATGTGCCATGAAATTATCATTTGATAAATCAATCAATCAACTGAGCAATCATTTATAAACAGGTGGATAAATGGATAAAAATAAATAAACTCTGCTGGGTGAATATATGTAGGGTACAATGGAACACTACTAGTTCGAACACCTGTCGTGAATTTGGTTGGAAGAATATAATCAGGTTTTTTATCACACCTATTCAAAAGCGACACCAGGGTAGTGGTGACTCATGCTGGAGGCTCTGTGGTTTCTCGGGAGCCGGCCATTTCCATATTTTCTGGGACTGCCCAATGTTAAGCCCTTATTGGTCACAAATATGTGAGCATATTAATAATGTATTTGGTAGTAAATTACCTTGCAATTTTGAAAATGTGTATTTGGGCAACGCTGATGTTAATAACTGGAGAAATAAGGACAAGAGATTGCTTTGGATACTACTGGCAGCGAGTAAAAAAGCCATAACCAGGAAATGGTTAAAACTGGACCTTCCGACCATCGAAGAGTGGGTCAACATAATCCATGAAATCTACAGTATGGAAAAGCTTTCATTCACTCTCAGGAATCAAAGAGACATGTTTTACAAAATCTGGTCAAAGTGGTCTGAGTATGTCAAGCCCATAAGATCGGACTTTGTATCAGTGTAACAGTTTTAAGTGAAAGAAAAACGTTTCTGTACGGATGCTCTTCCCATTGTTGTTCATATTAAAAAAGGTTAAAAAAAATAAAAAAATAAAAATAAATAAATAAACTCAGTTAAATGAAGCAATCACTGAATTACTGTCACATTTAGGCTATGTCTTCTGGGACTTTTAGTTTATTTTGTTCCTATTTTTGTTTTTACTTTTTGTGTTTGTTTCCTTGGTTACCCATTAATTTCACCTGGTTCTGGTTTCATTTGTTTGTCATCTTGTGTGTATATAATCTGTGATTTCTTTAGTTCCTTCTCAGTTATTGTCCTGGCATGTTCTGCTGCTGTTTCCCTATAGGATTACATGTTTATCACTCGTTTACTAGGGATGATGCCTTGTGTTTAATGATGCAGGTCTGAGTAAACATAAGCCGACACGGATGAATTATGTAATTCCAAACCAGATTTACACTGAAGTAATGGTGGAAAAGGCTGAAGGTTGAGATATTCTACCAGAGCTGCAGAAAAGACTCAAACATTAGTCTTTTGAACACTGCAAATGTTCCAAAAGCTGATATTATAATATTCAATGTTGTGTGTATGTGTTGACATATAAACCCTTGGATCAGACTCATATCTGTTTCTGTAATTATTAGGCCATTTCAGTGCAGATATACATTCAGGTGTTTGCTTGATACACACACTCACGGCCACGTTATTAGGTACGCCTTGCTAGTTGCAGGTTGGACCCCCTTTTACTCTTTTTACGCTCTTTTGACTAATTCTAGGAAACTGGACTTCCAACATGCTACACATGCTAGCAGTAATTAGCTTAGTGTTAAATCGGGCTAAGAACATGCTAAAAACTATAAAAACTCTATAGTAACCATCTGTGACAACTATCAACTGCCTAGCAACACCATTGCAACCACCCAGAACACCCTAGTAACTGCCTAGCAATGCCCCAGCAACCACCCCGAATACCTTAGCAACCGCCAAACAACCACTCAGAACACATTAGAAACAGCACGCTAGCAACCACCCTGAACATCTTAGGAACTGCTTAGCAACACCCTAGCAACCACCAATGTTACCATAGAAAACCACCTAGCAACACCCTTGCAACCACCCAGGATATCCTAGCAACCACTAAGCAAGACCATAGCAACCACCCAGAACAATTTAGCAACCGCTTAGCAACACCCTAACAACCACCCATAATACCGTAGTAACCACCTAGCAACCACGCCAAGTACCGTATCAACCGCATAGCAACACCTTAGCAAAGCCCTAACAACCACCCAGAACAACCAAGCAACCACTCAGAATACCCTAGCAACCACCTAGAAACACCCAAACAACCATCCAGTATACTCTAGCAACAGCCTAGAAACACACTAGCAACCACCTATGCCACCCTAGCAACCGCCTAGAAACACCCTAGCAACCACCTATGCCACCATAGCAACCGCCAAGAAACACCCTAGCAACCGAGTTCCGAGTTTTGCCACTCCAAGCACAACTTACATTTTCTTCAGGAAATGAATATTCTAGTTTGAGTTACTGTTGCCTTTCTATCAGCTGAACCAGTCTGGTCATTCTCCTCTGACCTCTGGCATCAACAAGGCATTTTCTGCCACTGGATATCTCCTCTTTCTGTCAGACCATTCTAAACACTAGAGATGATTGTGCCTGAAAATCCCAATAGATCGGCAGTTTTTGAAACACTCATCCATATGCCACATTCAGTCACTTAAATCACATTTCTTCCTCATTCTGATGCTCAGGTGATCATGTCTACATACCTAAATGCATTGAGTTGCTGCCCTGTGGTTGGCTGATTAGACAATTGCATTAACCAGCAGTTGAACAGGTGTACCTAATAAAGTGGCCGGTGACAGAATATGTGAGCTAATCTCATGATTGACCTGTATTATCAAACGGCTAATCAGAGCTGGTCCAGATTCACAATGTTTTTACCTTTTGTCTGCTACCAAACTACAGCCTTCTGATTGGTTGGAGAAAAGCTGTTTGTTTGTTTTCTGGAAGTTTGGATAAAAAAAATCTTTATAAAAGACAAGAGCGAGACCAATAATTGTTTCATTAGAAAATTCCTGAGATGCATGAAGTTCATAGGAAATTAGGCAAAGCAAAGAATGACTCACATTACTGAGACTGACTGATAAGCATCTAACGTGTTACTTTTATGCAAATTCTGCCACTATAAGAAATCTCAGAGTATTGAGCTGCACAAAGATGCTAGATTAGTTCTTCTGCAGTGCTTTTGTTAAGTTGTTTGTCCCTGCAGTAATAATTACTCTGTGACTAATACTGATGTATAGCAGGTTTCAGTGGAGTAACTGACATCGGCCCCTTAATACCACAGAAATCATCCTGCGGTTGGAAGGAAACCCTCCAAACCGGTTTGTGCAGGATGAGGACGCTGAGATTTCACTTTTGACTCCAGCAGAGCGAGTGAGGTGTGATGTTTCCTGTTGCTAATGTGACTGTCAGTGATGTGTTTCAGTGAGTTGTGTGCTGCTCATGACTGCATTGAGTGGACATCTGGGGGATTCAGGAGTGAAACACGCTGACGCCAGAACTGAAGATGCATCAGGGACGCCTGCGTTTACGGCCGTGGCTGGAGGAACAGATCAATTCGGGCAGATATCCTGGAGTCGTGTGGCTGGACGAGGTCAGATCTGATGCTTGACACTGATAGGGTTTAATTCATATCACTGTAAAAAAATATTGTGATTTTAATGGTAAAAGACTGTAAAAATGCTATGGTGAAAAATTGTTAACAAAAAGTTTTCGAACTATATACGGTGAATAACTGTGATAGATCTAAACGTACATTAAAGTAATTTTACAGTAAAATAGCGGGAAGTGGAAGTGAAAAAGAACAAGTCATTGTTTAATTTACAGTGAAAGAACGTAAACTGACATTCCCACAATTCCCTGCGTGACACTTCACATTTGATGTATTTTTTGTTGAAATAACCAAGTTTCTTCTAAGTTTTTTCTAACCAGTTATGTACATTAGGGTTTTACCTTACATTTAATGTTGTCAAATTAATGTTTATTGCATGTTTTAAATTTTATGTGTGTTACCATGATGGTGTTTAGCATTGGTGTAAATGACACTGTTCAGCTTCTTTATATTAGCTTTTACTTTCTCATCTTGTGGAAAAGCTGTTTGTGATAAGCTTTGATTCATAATGTGACTCTCATCACCAGTGTGATTGGTGGTTGTGGCTGTCAGTGTATTATAACTGTTGTGTGTTGATACAAAACAGATATTAGTACTTCAATAGGTTGATAAATTAAAATTATATCAGATAATTAAATAGGTGTTACTGCAAATTTAAGTTAACCCTGTAAAACCTAAAATGTTGCTACCATATTTTTTACGGTACATTTCTGACAACCACAGCTGACGTTTTTTTACCGTAACGTAAAGATTTGTACAAAATCACATACCCTACTATACAGATCTGAAGAAAAGGCTCGATAATGTTCTATTGGGCTCTATAATCTTTTTGTTTTTCTAAGAGTGTAGATATTTCTGTGCTCTCTTTACACTGCAGTCGGCCAGAGTTTTCCAGATTCCCTGGAAACATGCGGCCCGGCACGGCTGGAACATCGAGAAGGACGCGACTCTGTTCCGAAACTGGGCGATGCACACAGGTAAAGTGACGGACGTCTCCGATTACACCACGTTAAAATAATCAACAGTCTGACTCTGTAGCTTCATTAAAACAAATGTTTCATATCATGTTGATATCTGTGAAAAACCTAATCTTTCATCAACAAGATTTTCTTCTTCAAATATCCTTTTTTTGTTTACATTTTAGTTCAATACTCTTTTGTATTGATCCTTTAATATCAATAGAACCTTTCTTTACACTTTTAAGGTTCCAGAAGATGGTTTTCATTTGCAATGTCATAGAAGAACTATTTTTGGTTCCCCAAAAATCATTTCAGTGATCAGTTCCTAAAATAACTTGAGAACTTTATTAGTGTGAAGAAAGTTTAATAATCTAAAGAACCTTTTATGGAATGGAAAGATTACATGGATGTTAAAGGTTCTTTGTGGAACCATCAATGCCAAGAAAGAACCTTTATTTTTAAAAGTGTATAGTGGAAAAAGTGTATAGTTTTTTCGTGTATAGTTTTTTCGATGGTCCACTTAAGTATGGTTACTTAGTATAATGTCTAAAGTGGACCATCAAAATAAAGTGTAACCAAAGGTTCTTTAGATTTTTAAAATGTTCTGCACACTGAGAAAAACATGGTTCTTTGAAGATCTGACCACTGAAATGTTCTTTGGGGAACCAAAAATTTTATTCTATTGTGTTGCTACAAAAACCCTCTTTTGGAAACTTGGAACTTAGTGTACTTGGAAATTGGCAAAAAAAAAAAAATTCATAATAATAATTACACATTTTGAAGAATAATAATGCTTACTGTTAACAATCTGCTATTTACATGCATAGCAGCATATGCATTGAACATTAGTAACCAAATGACACCAGCTCCGTTAAAATTGTCCAGGTTTTAACCGAGCGACTGCAGATTTGCTGTAGGGTCATTTCTCACTTGATGTTTCGAGTCTACTACAAACTCATCCACAATATTTGATTCCCGACACGACAGCCCCAAAAAGCATTTGGACACTAAAGTGGCACTAAAAAGTGTCTTTTCATTAGATACAAAATATCCAACCAAGTGGCACCAGAGCTTTTCTCAGAATTAACTTCACTTTTCCGAGTCACTTTTAACTGACTAATCTCGATGTGAAGAGAATCATAATAACTATCATCTAGTTCAACATGTTATCTTTTTGTCCTCTTTTTATTGACCAATATATCTATTGATATATCTATTGCTTGATGTTTTAATAAGCTAACACACTTTATGTTGTGAAATGTTTGACTAAATAGGTGCTGTATTTAAAATAAATGTGACTTGTTTTGATATTTTGATATATAATGCAACAATATGTTTACATTTTTAATTGCAATACATGTCTGGATACTTTTTGTGGTCACTGTACCTCTGATCAGCTTCTCAGACTGTTAACATTGAGATGAGAACAGGTGAACCTCCAAGATCAGCTCATTTAATGCCAACGTCTCGTCTGCAACAATGTATACTGCATGTATTTTCCCCAAACACTCTGTAAATATTGGTTCCTTTCTCAAAATATTCTTAGAGAAGTTAAATAATGCAAGCAATAATCAACTTGGCCAGGAATACAACTGAACTGTTCAGAAACTTGTAGTGTAGATCCTGACAGCCTGATGCCAATCATGCAAACAGCTTTCCTTTCATGGATTTTAGGGAGATACAAACCTGGCATAGACAAACCCGATCCCAAGACATGGAAAGCAAACTTCCGATGCGCACTCAATTCCCTGACGGACGTCAAAGAGCTTCAAGACAAAAGCATCAAGAAAGGCCACAATGCTTTCAGAGTTTATATTCTCCTTCCACACAGCAAAACAATAAAGAGACGCAAAGGTATTTGCTCATATAAACTTTCTGGATAACTATTTAATATTTCTAGTTTAAACAAACATATAGTGACATAAAAAATGCATTTGTATATGTATTTACATTTTTTTATTTAGCGAATGCTTTTATCCAAATATTATAGAGGCCTGTTTCCGCCACAGAATAAAAAGGAGGAAAAAAGTCAGAATTGCAAGATAAACTTGCAATTGCGAGGAAAAAGTCAGAAAGTCACATTTATGACTTTATAACATGCAATTCTGAGATAAAAAGTCACAACTGCGAGATATAAGCTTGCAATTGCAATAAAAAAGTCAGAATTGTGAGATATAAACTTGCAAATGGGATAAAAAAGTCAGAATTGCGAGATATAAATTTGCAAATGGGATAAAAAAGTCAGAATTGCGAGATATAAACTTGAAAATGGGATAAAAAAGTCAGAATTGAGAGATATAAACTTGCAATTGCAAGGAAAAAGTCAGAATTGCAAGATATAAACTTGCAATTGACAGAAAAAACTCACAACTGCAAGAAAAAAGTCAGAATTACCTTTTTAAATTTTATTCCGTGATGGAAACAAGCTTTTCTACAAAGTGACTTTCAAAAGCAATTTGTCAAATAGCCAACAATGCATTTACTAACAATATTGTTTTGCATGAATTGTTCCTAAATGTGATTTGGGTCGGTTTTACTAATGCATAAATAAGACTCATGTGATGTAATGTGTTTCTCTTCAGCATTACGGTGTTTGGAAACCGATAGTAAAGCAGCGTCGCCTCCACCACAGACACAAAGGCACACACCGCTGGAGAGATTTACAGGTACTTACCAATAACAGCTGGCAAACCCAAACACCAACCTCCGTCCACAATCATCTAAACATGCGTATCTTCCCCGTGTGTCTTCAGAGGCCTTCTGGAAGTTCTCAGACGATCGAGGCGGTTTCCCGGCAGAAGCGCTGAGAAAAGAGGATCTTCCCAAGAGTGTTGAGGAGGAGAGACCGGCCATCTACTGCTCTCAGGGTACAGTACTGATCTTAAAGTGATAGTTCACCCAAAAATGAAAATTCTGTCAGTAATTACTCTCCCTCATGTTGTTCAACCCCGTAAGACCTTCGTTCATCTTCAGAACACGAATTAAGATATTTTTGATTAAATCTGAGAGCTGGATCACTCCTCCATAGGCTTCTAAGGGATTGAAACTTGTTCCCAGAAAAGTTATTAAAGACATCGTTAAAATAGTCCAAGTGACTACAGTGGCTCAATCTTAAGTTTATCAAGCTACGAGAATACTTTTTGTGTGCAAAAAACCCCCAAAAATAACGACTTTATTTCAACTATTAATTTCCTTCTCTGTGGGCCTCGAGTGAGTTCACTAGTGTAACAGCGCAGCGCTTCTGTGTTGTACGTCACACGTAGGCTCACTATTGGCCGACGCTGGTCATGTGTGTGATGCGTGTGACGTACAACACAGAAGCTTACACTGTTACACTAGTGAACTCACTCGACGCCCACAGAGAAGGAAATAAATAGTTGAAATAAAGTCGTTATTTTTGGGGGTTTTTTGCACACAAAAAGTATTCTCGTAGCTTGATAAACTTAAGATTGAGCCACTGTAGTCACTTGGACTATTTTAACGATGTCTTTAATAACTTTTCTGGGAACAAGTGTCAATCCCTTAGAAGCCTATGGAGGAGTGATCCAGCTCTCAGATTTAATCAAAAATATCTTAATTCGTGTTCTGAAGATGAACGAAGGTCTTACGGGGTTGAACAACATGAGGGAGAGTAAATACTGACAGAATTTTCATTTTTGTGTGAACTATCCCTTTAACTGTTGTCCAGACGAGGACAGGACTGTTGGGTTAAATTGACTGATTACCTGTGCAGGACTGCAGATGAACAGAACAGAGGAGCACGAGCAAACAGAAGCAGTGCTGAAGGTGAGATGGATCTTTTAATGTCTTCATGGACCATTTTCACAGGCTGTGATGAGATGTTTCCAAAGTAAAAACTTTTGCACTTTCATTTAAAAAAAAATATTATGCACATTTATAATAATATACTTTGTGTTATATTAGCTTGGCATTAAATTGGTCATCTTTCTCTCTTCTGACCAACGTAATCAATCTCTCAATACTTTTTTCCTCTTGGGAAAGCTAGGGAAGCTTGTTTCTGCCAATTTTTATCTCAGAACTTTAAGATATAAAGTCACAATTGTCTTTTTTTATTGTTTATTCTGTGGTGCAAACAAGCTTCCATATGAAACTTTTTAATGTTTTTAATTTTGCTATTGGAACAAATGGAAAAGTAAAAATAATGAGCCTCATTTATAAAAACTGTATTTGAAGTGGAAAGAAGCAGAACTGCAGGTTTTTGGAAATCTCGCCGCTCTCAAGTAAAGGATTTGGAGATTGGCTGGTGCTCTTTTACATCTTTATGTCATTAATTACAAGGGGGAGATCTAAAACCATTTATCTGTCAATTTCAAGATCATTTTTAGGACGGTTTCTACAGAACAGAACATTTTATAAATGAGAATTCGGTTCGATTCTATGGAAGCTTGTTTCCGCCACAGAATACAACAATTTTAAAAGATAATTGCGAATTTTTATCTCACAATTGTAAGTTTTTATTTTTGGCGGAAACAAGCTACCATAGTATTCATTGGTAACTCAGGAGTCAAATTTAAAATAATCCTAATATAACAGTATGGATTTAACATCAGCTGATGGTTGAACAAAGACACTTACACAAAGCTTTAAAGGGTGAAGCCTTGCTTCTGTCTGATGAACATGAACAGATGTTGCAGAGGAGCATCTGGATCTTACACTCAAATATCCTAACCACCAAATCACAATGCATCTGTGTGTCCGAGAGACTGCAAGATTTTCAAACCTTCTGGCTCGGTTTTTTAACGTTTAGTTGCAACGGCTACTCTAAGTTGAGTTTATCGGTTTACTCTGAGTTAACTTACCCTGGTTAAGTTGCTTAACCTGCTTTCTGGAATCCCTCCCCGGTCAAGGTTTTCCTGCATCTGTATCCATCAAACACCCAAAACACTTCAACAACCACACAAGACTAGTTAATAGTCTTCACAAACTGGTTTAAACTGTTCTTTTGTGTTGTGCTGAAAATCTTTTACTTAATTTGGTGTTCCACGTCAAAAACAACAAGCTTTTTAAATAGCCCATAAATCTCTCATAATGCTATATCACCACCAAATATTAGATATAATCTTTTTGTCAGCTTGTTTTCAGTCAACATGCACAGGTTTTGTATTTATTTTTGGGTCTGGTTGATGGTAGACCTCATTAGCTCAGTGTAAGTGAGGAAAGCTCATGTGGTTTTCTCCTGCAGATTGTGGATCACCTGAAGAATTTGGATCACTGGAGTCCGTCGTACGAGAGCGACAGAGGCTGGAGACCCAACTCCATGTGGATGGGATGCCTGTGTAAGGAAACACCTTCACATCCTAAACTTGTGTACTGGAGAACTCAAGTGATCACAACAAACAAACCATTTGATCATTCTTATTAGCTAACGTAGGAGATGTGCCACTGACAGCTGTGCCCGCCTCTGCTTTCAGGTGAGACGATGGAGTTTTCCGGTTACTCCTTCCAGACAGACTGTAACATTCACAATACCTCATCCGGCCAGTACAACTGATCAACACACAGCTTCATACTTTACCACTCGCTTCTTCAGCTGAAGGAAATGCACATTCATTAATGGACACGAGTCAGATGTTTCCTGAATATACTGAGTTTACAGTTGGGTCACTGATCAGTGACACGAGGTTCCCAGAGAAGATATTAGCCATTTTATTTCCCAAGTCTTGAAATAAAGTTCATTCTGTGGATTAATTTGCATGTTGCCCTCATTCCCAAGTAAACACGAAGAACAAAAATGTGATGAAACATTCGATTCCTGCCCTGCAGCGCGTCTAGCAGCGAATCCTGAAGACCTTGATTAGCTGGTTAAGCTAAACTGTGCGAAAGCTTGTTACCATTCTGACACTTAAATGTGGTGTTTTTAATATGCTTTAAGACAATCCATGTGTAAATTCATAAGTCGACAGCATTGCTGAGTATTTTCTCCTTAAAACTGCAGTGAACCAAAGACAGTCTCAAAAACACGCTTTGAAATCGCTGGTGTTTCTGACGTCACAAACTACCTTGTAACCAATCAGATCAACGTGTGATCGTCAACGAGTGGATCTCTGAGTGAGTGAGTGGAGGCGGGGCTAATTTGCATATTCATAGAACCACGCATACTAAAATAAGCAAGGGTGTCGAGTTACATTCAAGATATTTTAAGGCATTAAGAAAAAACGTTTCAAGGAAAAAATGTAAATATGTAATTTTGGTGATCAAAGAGGAGTTTTAAAGGATAAAATTGACTAAAGGGGGACTAACAAAAACTGACCTTTAATCTCAATTCTGACTTTTTATTCCTTAGGATTGAGACAAACTCAAAAATAGTCAGAATTGCGAGAAAAAAAAAGTATTTTTAATCTTATTTCCACAGTGGAAACAAGCTTCCATAGGATTGACTGTAAAATAAGGCTCTTCTCTCTTTTCTATTATGATTCACAGAGTCTGCAGTTTTGAATCATGTTACAGTATAATTTGACTTACAAGTAAAATTTAATAAAAAATTGGTTTGCAATGTCACACTTCATTCAAGCCCATGTAAGAATACAAACCAGTGCCTTTAATCACCTTGTGAGCAAAACAAACAAACAACCAACAGTCTGTGTAGTTTCAACCACTTAAAATATCAGTGGAATTCCTCATATAAATAGCACAACTGCAGTAAAAGCAATCAGCGTATTTAACGGGTCGTAACGCTCTAGTAAGGAGTGAATATGAATGAAACGGTAGTAAAAACACAACAGTCTGTCAAACCATCACAGTCCCCCATCAGTAATCAAACGCCCGGCTGAAACTTCGTTTCTGAGCGCCGCCTCTTCCCCGTTTTCCACCGAAGCCGCTGTTGCCCTTGGAGCCGAAGGATCGTCCTCCTCTTCCTCGTCCTCCTCCTCGTCCTCTTCCTCCGAATCCCCCGAAGCCTCCAGGTGTGCGTTCGCCGGTGAGACGAGGGTTTTGCTCCATCTCGGGGAGCTCTGTGGCGATGGAGAGCTGCCAGCGCCGGCCGTCCTGCCATTTATCCTGCACACACACAGACAACAGCGTTCATTTCGGTCAGAACCACATTTTTCACAGACGAACACAAAATAAAAACCAGTTTTGAATGAAAATAACTATGACGAAAATCTGTAGACAATTGTCAACGAATAAAATCTAGACGTAAATGTTCGATAGGGACGATTTGGGAAGACATCCAGTCAGAACCAGTTTTAAAGGTGCAGTGTGTAATTTTTAGCGGCATCTAGTGGTGAGGTTGTGAATTTCACTCAACAGAAGTTATGGTGGCCGACAGGAAGTGATGTCATCTGGGTCAGAACTGATGTGTGTGGATGATGCGCCGGCGGGACATAAGTTGGCATGCGCTTGATGCGTGTTTTGTTCAAAACGTTCAAACAATTAAACGCCTGGCAGAAGAAAGAGCAGACATATCGATAGATCTGAATAAGAGTGACGACGCAAACGAGAGCTCTATTCGGTACAGTATTCTGTGCGCGCACACACCTGAAGAGTGCAGCCATGCAAATAGAAAACTATACACCGCGCACTAGTCCTGAATTAAGCGTCTGAATGGACAAATACACACAGTTATGTCTAAATGTCCGTTTTGGAGAATCTTCATGTAAACACAGTCGGTTGTGTCTTTACAGTTATGAGAATAATATCGGATGTGCATTTGGTGCAATTGGATCCGCACATTTGGTCAAAATGATTTTGTCGACTACAACTAGACAAACAATTCAGATGACTAAAATATGACTAAAACTCATAAGTACATTTATAATATACTTTATTAGCTTTGCATTCAATTTATCATCTTTCTCTTTTCTGACCAACGTAATCAATCTCTAAATATTTTTTTCATCTTTTGAAAAGTCATGAAAGGGTTTAATTTTGCTATTGGAACAAACGGAAAAATAAAAATAATGGGCCTCATTTATAAAACGTCTGTATTTATAACACGCAATTCTGAGATAAAAAGTCAGAATTCTGAGAAAACTGCATTTTAGTCAAAGTCATGACTAAAGTCAACTATGACTGAAACTAAATCAAAATTTGCTGTCAAAATGAACACTGACAGAAACAAGCCGAGTCAGCGAACACACACACGCGTCTGTTGACAAGCCTGCGCTAGTGAAACCCGAGCGAGTGGCTTGGGGAACGGGAGTCAGTTGGATGTTTGTACAGACACGTCCCAAGTCTCGCTTTACAAACGACTCCAAACACACATACCTGGATCTCTTTCAGTTTAGCGGCTGGGACGTCGAAACACACACCCTGAGAGAGACACAAACACAGGACACGTTACAAACTGCATCTTTCCTATACAAATCAAGACCATTTCCACTCAAACTCTTCAAAACAGAAGAACAACATTGAATTTCATTGTTAATTTAGTTAGTTTACATTCTACCGTGATGTAGAAGTATTTTACAGTGATCCTTCAGTATATCGTGAGTGTTAAGTGACTTTTTATACCTTATATATGAAAATCATGTAATGTATTAACAATAACATAGGTCTGCAACGAGTCCTTAAAGCCGATCATAGATGATGGATTAGTCGGGTCTGTGCATGGAGGAAATAAAAGGTGCACAAAGTTGACTAAAGCACAAGAAAGCTTTGCATTCAAAAGTGAACATACTTTTATATGAACGCTTGTTAGAGCTTCATCTATCACTGTTTTACATGTTCGTAGAGTTAGTTTCTGAGTAAATATATAGGCTATAATCTGTGTATTAAACAGCTTTTTTAATAATGGCGGGTGCTGGTGTCTCGCGTGCGTTCGGCCAATCAGCGAACACTAACGTCACTGTAGTTCCTATAGTGCTGGACTAGACCGACTCTGAAGGAGGAGTAAATTAGTTCCTCTAAAAGAGTTTCTAGTTCCTGCGGTGTGAACGCGCCGACATCCGGGAACTCCCACAAATAGTTCTGGGAACGATGAAAAGGTTCCTCTGGTGCGAAAGCCACTAATGACACCAAACTATGTGATTGTCACCCAACTCTGACCACACCAGATCGATTTGGTGTCAGCACCACCTTGTGGTCAAAAGTAATAAGAAATTGTATCACTTTACAAGTGATTGTTTTTATGGGCTTTCAACTATTTTGCTTAAAATCGCCTCCAAATGTTTTGCAGCTGTATTAGTATTAGAAATCCTGCAATGAGAAGTCCCTGAGTGAGAAGAGTGTGAGAAGAGTGTGTAAAGCATGAGAAGAGTGTGAAGAGTGAGTAGAGTGTGAATAGCGTGAGAGGAGTGTGTCAATAGCATTTGAATAGTGTGAGTAGAGTGTGAGTAGAGTGTGAGTAGAGTGTGAGTAGAGTGTGAGTAGAGTGTCAAGTCAAGTCAAATATATTTATATAGCGCTTTTCACAATACAGATTGTATCAAAGCTGCTTCACAGTATCAATCAAAACAACTTAATGTTTGTTTATTACTGGAAAAAAGACATCCAAGTTTGGTAGAGCTGATCAATGGTATGATTGGTTAATTAATTTGAATATCCCCAACTGAGCAAGCCAAAGGCAACAGTGGCAAGGAACCCATCAAGTGACCTAATGGTGTCCTAACACCCCATCAGATGACCCAATGGAGAAAAAAAACCTTGGGAGAACCCAGGCTCAGTCGGGGGCCAGTTCTCCTCTGGCGTTTATGAACTAGAGGCCGAATTTACAGTAACTGTAAGATGAAAAAATGTATATGAATGCCTGGCTAAATAGATGCGTCTTCAGTCTAGTTTTAAACTGGGAGAGAGAGTCTGAGCTACGAACAATATCAGGAAGGCTATTCCAGAGCTTCGGAGCTAAATGTGAAAATGCTCTGCCTCCTTTGGTGGATCTGGATATCCTAAGAATGACCAGAAGCCTCGAATTTCGTGATCTTAAAGAGCGCGATGGATTGTAAGGCGATAGAAGATCCGTTAAATAGACTGGAGCTAAACCATTTAGAGCTTTATAAGTCAAAAGCAATACCTTGTATTTAATACGGAACTTTATAGGTAACCAATGAAGTGATGATAAAATCTGTGTTATATGATCATATTTTCTTGATCTAGTAAGAACTCTAGCGGCTGCATTTTGGACTAACTGTAGCTTGTTTATTGAAGATGCAGGACAACCAGCTAATAAAGCATTACAGTAATCTAGTCTCGAGGTCATGAATGCATGAACTAACTTTTCTGCATCAGAGACTGATAGCATATTACGTAGCTTAGCAATGTTTCTAAGTAGGGCTGGGGCGGTATGGATTTTTTCTAACCGCGGTTGAAAAGCAAGATTTTCCCGCGGTATGGCGGTAAACCGCTTTAAATAGCCATTTTCATCAAGCAGTAATTTGGCATGAACCAATCACTGAATAGATTTCCTTATTTAAGAATATTCTCAGATACATTCGCATTGAATTCATCATTTTCAGGAGAATACATTATGATGTTCACATTGGAAATGAAAGAACACCTATTGCAACATGTCTTAATTACAAATATTATACTCCATAATTATGTTTACATAATATAGTGTTATTTTTTATTTAATCTATGTCGATTATATGAAAAGTGAACAGCATGAGTAAGATAGGATCATATGATGGGTCAGACACGATTTTGACCACTTTATTAAGTTTTGTTTTGTAGAAAGCCTTTCTTTAAATTAAATTTCGTTTTGTATAAATTGTACCTTAATTTTAATCACTGTTTCATTAACTAATTACCTGGAATTAAGAATTAAGAAGCAAATAGCAGACATATAATCAGGAGGACGTGGAAGCGCAGGTGCGATCTCTTGCGCGTGAACTGGAGCTCGTCTCATAAATGAACCGAAACTAAATGTCTACTTTTAAACAAAATTCAGAACGAAATGATATTTATCCCTGTGCGCCGATCGGAGACGGAGTTCACTGCTGATATTCTGGGGATACAACATAGCCAATATACTAGGGACTTTAGCCTTTAAATATCTTTGCTGCATTGGATCAGTGTTCTTTCTAGAACAGCCAAGAGCTTTCTAGCCTCGCGACAGCAGCGCCTCGCATTGCTCATAGACCTTAAAACAGTTAGCGCCGCGGATGCGGTTTCGAAAATTGATCAAAAAACGTTGGTGCGGGTGGATGGCAGACAGATGATGAGTTTTGTGATGCGGTTGCGGATGAAATAATAATAGCCCATCCGCGCATCTCTAATACGAATGGAATGTTATTATGTGTCATGGAACATTGCGCTCCTCAACTCGCGAAAGGTCGGATTTGATTCATCTTTTGATGATAAGTTTTGTTTAGAAAACCTTGAATCCATGTAAGCCACAATATCATTAGACATAATCAATGTCATTAGAATCAATGAATCCATGTCATTAGACACAACGTGCACACATGTGCAGGCCAAGGTTTTGTTTGATTTTTTGTTTTTTTTTGCGGTGATGACGGTGACGAGATCAGACCCGCGGTTGGAGTCACGTGACCGCGGTATTGCGGTAATGCGGTAACCGTCCCAGCCCTATTTCTAAGGTGGAAAAAGGCAGTTTTTGTAACATATGAAATATGCTTTTCAAAAGACAGGTTGCAGTCTAATGTAACACCCAGGTCTTTTACTGTAGCGTATAAAGTAACAGGGCATCCTACTATGTTAAAGTCGTGCTGTGAAAGGTTTTGTGGACGGTTTTTAGAACCGATAAGTATTACCTCTGTCTTATCTGGATTTAATAAAAGAAAATTACGCGTCATCCAATCTTTTATATCTTTAACACAATCTGTCAATTTGGATAATTTAGCGTATTCATCTGGCCGTGATGAAATATATATTTGAGTGTCATCAGCATAACAATGGAAACTAATTCCATGTTCCCTTAGAATATTACCAAGTGGCAGCATATATATTGAGAATAATAAAGTGCCTAACACAGATCCCTGCGGCACTCCATAGTTTGCCGAAGTAATAATCGATTTTTCTCCATTTAAGTAGACGAAATGGTAGCGGTCAGATAAGTATGACCTGAACCAGCTTAATGCTTGTCCTTGAACACCAGTGTAATTTTGTAGTCGATCTAAGAGTATTGTGTGATCTATAGTATCGAACGCAGCACTAAGATCAAGTAAAACTAGTACTGAGATACAGCCTTGGTCCGAAGCTAAAAGTAAATAATTTGTGATTCTAACAAGTGCAGATTCAGTGCTATGATGTGGCCTGAATCCAGACTGAAACTTTTCATAGATGTAGTTTTCTTGCAAGAAAGAGCCGAGTTGAGCGGACACAACTTTTTCTAATATTTTTTACATAAATGGAAGATTCGAAATGGGTCTGTAATTTGCTAGGTTATTTGGATCTAATTGTGGTTTCTTAATAAGAGGTTTTATAACTGCCAGCTTGAACGTTCTTGGAACATGACCTAAAGATAAAGATGAGTTAATAATATTGAGAAGAGGCTCTTCCACTATAGGTAACACTTCTTTCAGTAGTTCAGTTGGTATAGGATCTAATAAACATGTTGTTGTTTTAGATGAAGTGATAAGTTTATTTAACTCTTTTTGTACTATGGTTGTAAAGCATTGTAATTGTTCTTGCCGGGTGATAAATGCGGCCGAATTATAAGGCGCGAGCAAAAATCGAACGTTTACGATTTTGATTCTGATGCTTTCAATTTTCTCGGTGAAGAAGTACATGAAATAATTACTACTAAACTGTAACGAGGTATTTTGTTCAGACGACGTCTGTTTATTTGTTAGTCTAGCCACGGTATTAAATAAAAACCTTGGATTATTTCGGTTGTTTTCTATTAATTTGCTGAGGTGCTCAGCCCTGGCCGTTTTAAGTGCCTTTTTATAAAGTGACATACTGTCTTTCCACGCGATTCTAAAGACCTCTAAATTAGTTTTTTTCCATTTACGCTCTAAATTACGGGTTTCTCTCTTTAAAACATACGTAGTATTATTGTACCATGGTGCTATACTTTTTTCTCTGACCTTTTTTAATCTAATGGGTGCAACAATATCCAATGTTCTAGAGAGAATGGTGCTCATAGTGCTAGTTAGCTCGTCTAGTTCATCTGTTTGTTTGGGTTCAGGCAGCAACTGAGACAGATCAGATAAGCTATTTGAGAAATGATCTATGGTGGATGGACGAATTTTTCTACCTGGTCGATAACGTGGCGCAGCATGACATATTACAGCAGTGCGTAATATGCAAGTTACCAAGTAGTGGTCAGTGACATCATCACTTTGTGGAATGATATCTATATCGGTTGGATCGGTTCCATATGATATAATTAAATCGAGTGTATGATTATGACGATGAGTTGGTCCGGTGACGTTTTGCTTGACCCCGAAGGAGTTTAATAAATCTGTAAACGCAGCCCCTAACGCATCATTTAAATTATCTACGTGTATGTTAAAATCTCCAACAATTAATGCTTTATCGACGTTGACCAAAAGATCTGATAGAAAGTCAGCAAACTCTTTTAGGAAATTGGCTTAAGGCCCTGGAGGTCTATATACGGTAGCCAATGCTAGAGATAATAGGGATTTTTTTCTTACATCTAAGAGCATAACACTACGGGGTGGTGATGGCACAGTGGATAAGACACATGCCTTTGGTGTGAGAGACCTGGGTTCGAATCCACTGTGAGACACCAATGTGTCCCTGAGCAAGACACTTAACCCCTAATTGCTCCAGAGGCGTGCGACCTCTGAAATATAGCAATTGTAAGTCGCTTTGGATAAAAGCGTCAGCTAAATGAATAAATGTAAATGTAACATTTAGCACAAGTACTTCAAACGAATTAAACCTATGACGAGTTTTCTGAGTAACATTAAAGTAACACTATGTAGTTTTTCAACCTTCATTATATATTTCCAAGACCCTTGAGATGGTACATCGACTTACAATAGGTTGAATGACACGTCTGCCGTAGCCTGACAGTGTCTGTATCGCTTTTACTGGCACTATGTAACTTCGGGTTTCGGGTAGGAACCCGAGCACAAAAAAAAACTACAAAATTCGACTGCTTTACGGCATACGTCACTTCCCCCACTTCCTCAGATTCTGACGTGAGAGCCCAACTAGCGTTTGATACCCGCCTGTATGTTGTTGTCATGACCGAAGCAACAATTAAAAGGAAGAAGGCAAAGGTTTTGTCAGAGGAGACTAAAAGAAGAAAAAGGGAGAGTGACGAATTAAAAGACCGGACGAGGATCACTATTGGAGGGAGAGCAAGACAGTTTGAAGACGGTGAGAGTGCGCGCGCGCGACCGGCTCTCTCTCTCTCTGCTCGTTCTTGTAACATGCACCCTGTCACAAGCGCAGCAGTCAGTCATCTGTAAAGTGTTTATACATTTATAAATAAATCAGGGAGTCAGGGAGCTGACTATCGCGCGAAATGTAAAAGGCTGAATAACATGGCCTGGCCATGTTACGGAATGGTCCTCCATTTATCTTCACGAATCAAGTAATGCTAGTAGAGTAGCGAATTATCAATCTGGTAGCTACACTTACATGCTAGTTAACGATGGTTATAATAAATAATCTTTCAGGATTACTATCCTAATGTCTGCAGGCTGATAATCATGTTTGTGTATTTATTTTTCTGGTGAAAGTGTCTTGCCTCTGGCTATAATGCAAATCGATTTTCAAATTTGCAGATTCATCTATGGTAGCTTGATATAATATTGACAATATATGGCTATTACCTACCACACAAACATTGAATTGAATTAGCATATCCGTTATGTGAAACAGTAGACAATAATGACGCTGTCTTGTAAATGTGAGCTACGCGATCTTTTGACGTTTGAAAAAAACAAAACCCATGAAATTATATTCATATGACATGCTGAAATATATGCCAATGTACCTGGGATGAAGACATTTCACACGCAACGCTGGCAGTCTGCCCGCGAGTACTCAAGACAGTATCGGCTTGTCAACAAATGCACACGTGTATCGCCTGGTGTAACCATGACAGATTTTACGACAGTAGTAGAAGACAATACTGTTTCCCAACTGTAGGGGGACCCCGAGAGCAAAAAAACGCAAAAACGACAGTGTTGCTTTAAGGATATCTCTGTAGATTGTTGCAACAATCTATTCACACGCTATTCAGTGTGTGAGTAGAGTGTGTGTAGAGTGTGAGTAGAGTGTGAGTAGAGTGTGTGAATAGCGTGAGAAGTGTGTGAGTAGAGTGTGAGAAGTGTGTGAGTAGAGTGTGAGTAGAGTGAGTAGAGTGAGAGGAGTGTGTGAAGAGTGTGTGTAGAGTGTGAGAAGAGCGTAGGTGAGTAGAGTGTGAGTAGAGCGTAAGTAGAGCGTGAGTAGAGTGTGAGAAGAGCGTGTGTAGAGTGTGTGAGTAGAGCGTGTGTAAAGTGTGAGGAATGTGTGAGGAGTATGAGTAGAGCGTGTGTAGAGTGTGTGTGTATAGTGCGTGAGTAGAGTGCGTGAGTAGAGTGCGTGAGTAGAGTGCGTGAGTAGAGTGCGTGAGTAGAGTGCGTGAGTAGAGTGCTAGAGTGTGGGAGTAGAGTGTGGGAGTAGAGTGTGGGAGTAGAGTGTGGGAGTAGAGTGTGGGAGTAGAGAGTGTGAGTAGAGAGTGTGAGTAGAGAGTGTGAGTAGAGAGTGTGAGTAGAGAGTGTGAGTAGAGAGTGGGAGTAGAGTGTGGGAGTAGAGTGTGGGAGTAGAGTGTGGGAGTAGAGTGTGGGAGTAGAGTGTGGGAGTAGAGTGTGGGAGTAGAGTGTGGGAGTAGAGAGTGTGAGTAGAGAGTGTGAGTAGAGAGTGTGAGTAGAGAGTGTGAGTAGAGAGTGGGAGTAGAGTGTGGGAGTAGAGTGTGGGAGTAGAGTGTGGGAGTAGAGTGTGGGAGTAGAGTGTGTGAGTAGAGAGTGTGAGTAGAGAGTGTGAGTAGAGAGTGTGAGTAGAGAGTGTGAGTAGAGAGTGTGAGTAGAGTGTGTGAGTAGAGTGTGTGAGTAGAGTGTGTGAGTAGAGTGTGGGAGTAGAGTGTGGGAGTAGAGTGTGGGAGTAGAGTGTGGGAGTAGAGTGTGTGAGTAGAGTGTGTGAGTAGAGTGCGTGTAGAGTGTGGGAGTAGAGTGTGGGAGTAGAGTGTGGGAGTAGAGTGTGGGAGTAGAGAGTGTGAGTAGAGTGTGGGAGTAGAGAGTGTGAGTAGAGTGCGTGTAGAGTGTGGGAGTAGAGTGTGGGAGTAGAGTGTGGGAGTAGAGTGTGGGAGTAGAGTGCGTGTAGAGTGTGGGAGTAGAGTGTGGGAGTAGAGTGTGGGAGTAGAGTGTGGGAGTAGAGTGTGGGAGTAGAGTGTGGGAGTAGAGAGTGCGTGTAGAGTGTGGGAGTAGAGTGTGGGAGTAGAGTGTGGGAGTAGAGTGTGGGAGTAGAGAGTGTGAGTAGAGTGTGGGAGTAGAGAGTGTGAGTAGAGTGTGAGTAGAGTGTGAGTAGAGCGTGAGTAGAGCGTGAGGAATGTGTGTAGTGTGAGCACCTTCTTGCCCTTGAGGAAGGTCATTCTCCGGATGTGTTCGTCGATCTCGTCTCCGAGCTGCTCCTTCAGGCCTCGCCAGGCGAAGCCGATGTTGTGCATCTCCTGAGAGCAGCTCAGTGTCATGGTGGCGAAGCCCTGAGAACAGCAGACCGACAACCATTCAGACAGACCACACAGATTCCCATCACTCTCGCACGCTCTCTCACACACATCGCAAACACTCGCCCACACTCTCACGCACACACTCGCACTCTCTCGCAAACACTCGCCCACACTCTCGCGCACACACTCGCACTCTCTCGCAAACACTCGCCCGCACTCTCGCGCACTCTCTCGCACACTCTCGCAAACACATGCCCACTGTCGCGCGCACTCTCTCGCAAACACTCGCCCACTCTCTCGCGCACTCTCTCGCAAACACTCGCCCACCAGGGTATCTGCACACTTTTTAAAGTCAAATTTAAGGCTTTTTAAGACCTTTTTAAGACCTGAAGAAATCAAAATTAATACCTTACATTAGTGGTGCGCAATATTGACAAAAATATGTCTCAATATTTTCAAAGTTTTGTTGATGATAATTAGATGATATTTTACTGATTGTGTTTGTGTACTGGTACCATGGCTGGTTTAGGCCTGTTGTTGACAGCTGACTCACAAAGATATTCATATTTTTCATATTCTATGCACAGGGTATCTGCACATTTTTTAACAGCAAATTTAATGACTTTTAATACCATTTTAAGTCCTCTAAAAGGTAAATTTAAGACTTTACCACGACAAAAAAAAAAACAGGTAAATGTTCAACACGACAGTGTTAATTTTGGCAGCCATTTTTGTTTTAGTCTTAGTCTTTAGATGAAAATGCTTATTGGTCACATTTTAGTAATTTTGTCTTTCATAGTTGTAGTTGACAAAGTCAAACTTCAGTTACCGACATTAATTTTGGTAGCTATTTTATATGTAGTCTTTAGACAAAAAATGACATTATAATTTTTCGCTTTACGCCAATTCAATTAAGCTTATGAGACATTTGAATCAAGGTAACAGGCTGCACTCTTTAGCAGTAGCACTTGTGCAATTCTACATATCCCTGTTCCTTAGTTCAGAGGTTCTCCAATCTTTTATAGTGCCGTAACCCCTCTTGCACTTAGATGCAGTCACACCTTTTCCAATATCTGCCCCTTTTAATCGATTTTTTCCAGTTCATTTTTTACCTTTATAAATACTTTTATAAAATAAATAATGCTTTAAATAAAACAATGTTCAATAAATATGCAATGATGGTAAAAACGAGGTGATACTTTTAAACATTAAATTAAAATCGCCAGTAGGTGGCGGTAAGTCACTGTCTTTATGAGCGAGTCATCCGTCATCGAGTCATTCATTCATCAGTAACAAACACAGTCTGTGGTAACAAAGCAAGTGGCTGTATTTATGAACGGGTCATTGAATCTCACGATTCGTTCAAAGCCACAGATTCGTTCTCGAATCACCGCTGTGTGCTGCAGTTCTGCCGTGGCTTTCGTTGCAAAATAGCAATAATATGATCAACATTAAAAACACTGCTAGATATCAGCCTGTATTGATCGCAGATTTAGTCGCACAAACAGCGCAAGCGGCTCGTGACAGAATAAAGACCAACTGAATGACACTTTAATTAATTTAAGTAGAAAATATCAAATGAAGATCACTGAACTCCAGCTTACTTGACTGTGTTTTCAGATCATCCGCGCTTCTTCAGCAGTGTAGAGAGCGCGCACGCGAGCATGGTTGCCAGATACTATTGACAAGACCGGCTAGAAAACGTGTTATTTTAACAGAAAAGCTCTGACTGGGGATTTAATTGTTTAAATCTGGCAACCGTAAGCATGAACGCTCGTAAACACAGTCTGTAATGTGTTGTTGTCTCCTTTATTCGTTGCCCCCAAATGGTGCGCACTGTTCAAAAAACAAAACAAAAAAACGGATGACGAGTCGGACAAGAAATTTAAGGCCCGTACGTGAAATTTAAGACCTCCTTATCGGAAATTTCAGATTTTAAGACATTTTCAGGCCTTAAAAAGCGAAAATTTTATTTAAGACGTTTTAAGACTTTTTAAGGACCAGTGGGGACCCTGGCCCACACTCTCGTGCACACACTCGCACTCTCTCGCGCACTCTCGCCCTCTCTCACAAACACTCGCCCACTGTCGCGCGTACGCTCTCGCAAACACTCGCCCACACTCTCGTTCACACGCTCGCATTCTCTCACAAACACTCGCCCACTGTTGTGCACACACTCGCACTCTCTCGCAAACACTCGCCCACTCTCTCGCAAACACTCGCATTCTCTCGCAAACACTCGCCCACTGTCGCGTGGACACACTCACACTCTCTCGCAAACACTCGCCCACTCTCACGCACACACTCGCACCCTCTCGCAAACACTCGCCCACTCTCACGCACACACTCACACTCTCTCGCAAACACTCGCCCACTCTCACGCACACACTCACACTCTCTCGCAAACACTCGCCCACTCTCTCGCAAACACTCGCCCACTCTAGCGCACACACTCGCACTCTCGCGCCCACTCTGTCGCAAACACTCGCCCACTCTCGCGCACACACTCGCACTCTCGCGCACTCACACGCACACTCTCACTCTCTCTCGCAAACACATGCCCACTGTCGCGCGAACTCTCTCGCAAACACTCGCCCACTCTCGCGCACTCTCTCGCAAACACTCGCCCACACACTCGCACTCTCTCGCGCACTCTCGCCCTCTCTCACAAACACTCGCCCACTGTCGCGCGTACGCTCTCGCAAACACTCGCCCACACTCTCGTGCACACGCTCGCATTCTCTCACAAACACTCGCCCACTGTCGCGTGGACACACTCACACTCTCACGCACTCTCGCCCACTCTCTCGCAAACACTCGCCCACTCTCTCGCAAACACTCGCCCACTCTCTCGCAAACACTCGCCCACTCTCTCGCAAACACTCGCCCACTCTCTCGCAAACACTCGCCCACTCTCTCGCAAACACTCGCCCTCTCTCACAAACACTCGCCCACTGTCGCGCGTACGCTCTCGCAAACACTCGCCCACACTCTCGTGCACACGCTCGCATTCTCTCACAAACACTCGCCCACTGTCGCGCGTACGCTCTCGCAAACACTCGCCCACACTCTCGTGCACACGCTCGCATTCTCTCACAAACACTCGCCCACTGTCGCGCGTACGCTCTCGCAAACACTCGCCCACACTCTCGTGCACACGCTCGCATTCTCTCACAAACACTCGCCCACTGTCGTGCACACACTCGCATTCTCTCGCAAACACTCGCTCAGTCTCTCGCGCTCTCTCGCATTCTCTCGCAAACACTCGCCCAGTCGCGTGGACACACTCACACTCTCTCGCAAACACTCGCCCACTCTCACGCACACTCTCGCCCACTCTCTCGCAAACACTCGCCCACTCTCTCGCAAACACTCGCCCACTCTAGCGCACACACTCGCACTGTCGCACCCACTCTCTCGCAAACACTCGCCCACTCTCTCGCCCTCTCGCAAACACGCGCACTCTCGCGCACTCTCTCGTGCACTCGCCCACACTCGCATTCTCTCGCAAACACTCGCCCACTCTCTCGTGCAAACACTCGCCCACTCTCTCGCGCTCTCTCTCGCAAACACTCGCCCACACTCTCGCGCACACACTCGCATTCTCTCGCAAACACTCGCCCACTGTCGCGTGTACACTCACACTCTCTCGCAAACACTCGCCCACTCTCTCGCGCACTGTCGCAAACACTCGCCCACTCTCTCGCGCACTCTGTCGCAAACACTCACCCACACTCTCGCGCACACTCACATTCTCTCGCAAACACTCGCCCACTGTCGCGTGCACACACTCGCACTCTCTCGCAAACTCGCAAACACTCGCCCACTCTCACGCAAACACTCGCCCACTCTCTCGCGCTCTCTCTCGCAAACACACACACTCCCACTCCCAGTGTGTGATAGTGATTTAGTGTGTGATGTTGATATATAGTTTGTGATAGTGATATAGTGTGCGATATAGTGTGTGATGTTGTAATATAGTGTGTGATAGTGCTATAGTGTGTGTGTTGTTGTGATAGTGTGTGTGATAGTGATATAGTGTGTGTGACGTACAGCGTCGGAGTTGATGAGTGATCTCTGCTCGAGACTCGTGGCTCCTGTGATGTGAGCTAGCGCGGCTGCTAGCGCCTCCACCGCTCCGCGCGTCGCGATTACCTCATGAGCCGCCGCGCGAAAATACTCCACCGCAGACGCCGGAACCGAGTCCAGGAACCTGAGAGATAAACACACACACCAAATGTTGAAGGTGTTAGATTTTGGTTTGACTATTTCGGCATTTAACATGATATATTTTTGGTTTAGCATAAGCATTGCCTCTGTTCAAAGCAAGTGTCAGAACATCAAAGACTATAGTGTATCATATTTCTGAATACATCATATTAGTTTAGTCTCTGACCTGATGGCGTCTTTACTGGAGGACTGGACGATGTCGTTGGCCGTCGGGACCCCGACCCGTTTAAAGGTGATTCCCTGAAGGAGGTGAACAAGAGTTACTGATTAAACAACCAGAATTTGTAAGACTGACACCATAATTAAGAGTCTTTGTCTATGTAATAATATTTAAATGACTAATTTGATCCAGAGTAACTGAAACCTTTTATTTATTTTTTTTACTTTTTTTTTAATTGGAGTGTACATCAGAGGGGTTCAATACCCCAGGACTTTTTTTGTGGTTGAAATTTTAAAAAGTATCAAATCCTTCCCTCGCGAGTCAATCTGACACCCTTAGGAATTAATGGACCGCAAGGAATGCTTCAGTACACAGACAAACCTAAAATTGCTCAAACTAAAACTTTACCAAAATAATTTGGTATCTGAATGCACACTGAAGACACTGGCTTTAGGACCCAGCGGAACAGCTCATTTACTCCATATAGAGATATAAGGCCATCAAGAGGCAAGAGTCATGAAATTTGTATTATTATTTTTCCATAAGAGGTCGGCAAAGACTCCCAATGTTAGATATTTTGAGCTGAAATAAAAGGGTTATGCATGAAATTGTGAGTTATTTTGAATTTAAAGTTGAAAGAATGTGAGGAATGTGCTTAAATTACTATTTATTTATTATTTATTGATCAAATCTAGTAATTTAAAAGGAAAATCTCCCAAAAAATTGCATAAAAAAAATATTATCAAAATGAAGTGAAAAGCTTTCTGCAAAAAAAAAAAAAAAAGTATGTATAATTTTAGGGCTTCGGGCCATTTTGACCCGCGAGGGAATGATGAGGATTAAGTGTCTTTGACTACTATATATAATATACATAATGTAATTTTTTTTTGGAGATTTGTCTATTTTTTTTATTTACCTTTAAATTACTAGATTTGGTCAATAAATACTAACATATAAATTAATAATTTGAACCAGTGCACTTATTGTGTATGTTTTAACTAGTGGTGGGCCGTTATCGGCTTTAACGTGGTGCGTTAACGTGAGACTCTTATCGGGCGATAAAAAAAATATCGCCGTTAATCTATTCTCAAAGTTGGGTTGGGATCCTAAAATAGCTTTTTCGAATATCGTTATATTTTCGCGCAATTCCATGTGTAGCCTAGTATATTTGACATAATTGACGCCGCGCCTATACTGTCACAGATCACGCAGTAGGGTATTTTCCTGTCAGGGACACAAGGTGTATACTTTTACATGTTACGTTGAGCGACGTTCCTCTCATTACTTTATTTTAATGCAATTACATGTTGTTAAATGAGTTTATTCCAAGCGCGCTGTATCTTTGTATGAGCATGAGCTCAATTTACAAATGAATCACTCTTTTGAGTCGATTCTGTTCAAAGACTTCATCAAACAAGTTGGCAGATCTGTCTAAATCGGTTCGCGAATCAGTCTGAATGATCTGTTCAGTTCCTCACGCACTGAATCGTCTGAAGCGCTTTCAATTCACACTCGACTCGGAGTCGTAACAGGAACATTTAAGAACATCAAGAGCGTTGGATGAAGTGGCCGTCTAGTGAAAGCAAATCTGCAAATGCATCATATTGTTTGCCAGCGATGAAGATCTTTATTAGTTGAACATCTTCGTAAGCTGTCTGTGAATGAATGATTCCACAGGACGATACATTCAATTTCATTTCATTCATGTAATACATTTTACAACCAAACAGATTATTACGCCACAATAGCACTACTAAAAAGTATGACATTATCCCTTTTTTGGACATATACATTATTTTATAGGCTACAAAAAAACGCTTCAGAGCGTCGGCGCACTGGCAAAGGTTAACAGGTTAAATAAGCTAACGTTACCATTGTGTACAGTTTATGAAATGAACACCCGCCATCCCGCGGTAATGTGTGTGTATTGCGCAGGGGCATAGTCACACGAATAGTTTACATTGATTGAAAACTAATTTGTTTAAAAAGGAGGAGGCTATTGCCGGTAAAGGCAGGTTCACATAAAATCATTATGACATATGACATTATTTTTTGATCTAACGAGCATCTGGTTTGGCGATGCAAAAACGGACTGTAGCTACGTCGTGCTTGTTTTTTTCTTCTTCCAATTAGCCTACTATGTTAAAAAAAACAACGAAAACATGTTACTTGTTCAATTAATAAACAGTTTGTTTGATGACAAATCGCTAAAGATGAAAATGGCCTCCCTTTCTGTCATTGTGAGTGTGCGTTTTTTTTTCTTTTTTGTCCCGAACGATATTCGACTTTTGCTCCTCTATTGTCGAATGGCATTTTTGGCAGAAATTCACATCCCTACGCGTGGCGAACTATTCTCAAAGACTTACTTTTAGTCATTATTTGGGTAGCACACATATTCTGAATGCCTTTGGCAGAATTCAAATGAGCCATTTTAATCTAGATTAAAAAAAATAATCTATGCCCACCTCTAGTTTTAACATTGTACTTATATATAAAAAAAAACAAAAAACAAAAAAAAAAACACAATTTTAGGAAGGCTTGTCATAGGACTGTCATATTAAAAGAAATAAAAAAAATAATTAGACTTAAAACTTGAGGGTCTGTGGGAAAAAGCATTTAGAATTATTTTGTCACGGTTTTTAAATTTCAGCAAGTTGGAAAAATTATTTTTTGATGTCATTTTCATGCCTGCCTGATCACATCATATTACATTGTTTAACCCACATGAAGCAGTTAAAGCATTAGCTCTCACCGCCTTCTGCTCCACATACAGCAGCTGGTTCTCCTCCTTGCGCTGGTAGAAGCAGATACACACGCCGGTTCTCCCGGCTCTGCCGGTGCGGCCTGACCGGTGGATATACGACTCCACATCCTGCGAGTGCAGCCAAGATCACGCTCGTTACAACAGGACAATTAAACATTGAACAGATCATTAAAACTACAGAGCAAAGAATACATCAACAGGGTCTACTGGTGGTGGCTGTTAACGGAAAAAGTACAAACATGCACTAAAATACAAAAGAAAACAAACATTTAAAAGATCCAACCGCAACTTATAGGCCCGTTCTAGACAGCAACAACTATAAAAACAACAAACTATATACAATATTATTCTGTTTTTTATAAATTTTGTTTTTATTTTTGTCGACTCATTAAATGCTCAAGCTCTTTAAAGCATTGGATTCTGATTCTATTATTCATCAGCTGAAAAAAAAACACCATTCTTAAACATTCCAATGATATTTCTCTGTGCTCTTATTACTGTGCTGTGGGCTGTTTTTTTAAAACTAACTTAAAAAAAAAATGTATATATATATATCGTTTATAGTATGATTGGGCCTTAAAGACATAAACTAAACTATTTATGCACTATAAACTGAAGTGATATTGAAATGTAATTTGTGGAACAGAAGCGTGTGCGTACGTTGGGCGGCGAGCACTGGATGACCAGGTCCACCTCGGGGATGTCCAGGCCCCGCGCCGCCACATTGGTGGCCACCAGCACCTCGAACGTGCCGTTCCTGAAGCCCTTCAGCGTGATCTCCCGCTGCTTCTGGGCGATGTCTCCGTGCAGCGTCTGCGCACTCTGGAACACACAACCCCGAGAGTCACACACCAGCAGATGCAGACGCACAGGTGTGTGTGAGAGAGGTGTGCTGTTACAGGTGTGCTGTTACAGGTGTGTGTGTGAGAGGTGTGCTGTTACAGGTGTGTGTGAGGTGTGCTGTTACAGGTGTGTGTGAGGTGTGCTGTTACAGGTGTGCTGTTACAGGTGTGTGTGAGGTGTGCTGTTACAGGTGTGCTGTTACAGGTGTGCTGTTACAGGTGTGTGTGTGAGAGGTGTGCTGTTACAGGTGTGTGTGTGTGTGTGTGTGAGAGGTGTGCTGTTACAGGTGTGCTGTTACAGGTGTGTGTGTGTGTGTGAGAGGTGTGCTGTTACAGGTGTGTGTGAGGTGTGCTGTTACAGGTGTGCTGTTACAGGTGTGTGTGAGGTGTGCTGTTACAGGTGTGCTGTTACAGGTGTGTGTGAGGTGTGCTGTTACAGGTGTGCTGTTACAGGTGTGTGTGAGGTGTGCTGTTACAGGTGTGCTGTTACAGGTGTGTGTGTGAGAGGTGTGCTGTTACAGGTGTGTGTGAGGTGTGCTGTTACAGGTGTGCTGTTACAGGTGTGTGTGAGGTGTGCTGTTACAGGTGTGTGTGAGGTGTGCTGTTACAGGTGTGCTGTTACAGGTGTGTGTGAGGTGTGCTGTTACAGGTGTGCTGTTACAGGTGTGCTGTTACAGGTGTGTGTGAGGTGTGCTGTTACAGGTGTGTGTGTGTGAGAGGTGTGCTGTTACAGGTGTGTGTGTGTGTGTGTGAGAGGTGTGCTGTTACAGGTGTGCTGTTACAGGTGTGTGTGTGTGTGAGAGGTGTGCTGTTACAGGTGTGCTGTTACAGGTGTGTGTGTGTGAGAGGTGTGCTGTTACAGGTGTGTGTGAGAGAGGTGTGCTGTTACAGGTGTGCTGTTACAGGTGTGTGTGTGAGAGGTGTGCTGTTACAGGTGTGTGTGTGAGGTGTGCTGTTACAGGTGTGCTGTTACAGGTGTGTGTGAGGTGTGCTGTTACAGGTGTGTGTGAGGTGTGCTGTTACAGGTGTACTGTTACAGGTGTGTGTGAGGTGTGCTGTTACAGGTGTGCTGTTACAGGTGTGCTGTTACAGGTGTGTGTGAGGTGTGCTGTTACAGGTGTGTGTGTGTGAGAGGTGTGCTGTTACAGGTGTGTGTGTGTGTGAGAGAGGTGTGCTGTTACAGGTGTGCTGTTACAGGTGTGTGTGTGTGTGAGAGGTGTGCTGTTACAGGTGTGCTGTTACAGGTGTGTGTGTGTTACAGGTGTGCTGTTACAGGTGTGTGTGTGAGAGGTGTGCTGTTACAGGTGTGTGTGTGTGAGGTGTGCTGTTACAGGTGTGCTGTTACAGGTGTGTGTGAGGTGTGCTGTTACAGGTGTGTGTGAGGTGTGCTGTTAC
Source organism: Gila orcuttii (assembly GCA_026230005.1). NCBI lineage: Eukaryota > Metazoa > Chordata > Actinopteri > Cypriniformes > Leuciscidae > Gila > Gila orcuttii. Next base: position 42,790,814 of record JAPDVR010000019.1, on the reverse strand, counting down.
AGGTGTACTGTTACAGGTGTGTGTGAGGTGTGCTGTTACAGGTGTGTGTGAGGTGTGCTGTTACAGGTGTGTGTGAGGTGTGCCGTTACAGGTGTGTGTGAGGTGTGCTGTTACAGGTGTGTGTGAGGTGTGCTGTTACAGGTGTGTGTGAGGTGTGCTGTTACAGGTGTGATGTTACAGGTGTGTGTGTGTGTGAGAGGTGTGCTGTTACAGGTGTGTGTGTGAGAGGTGTGCTGTTACAGGTGTGTGTGTGTGAGAGGTGTGCTGTTACAGGTGTGCTGTTACAGGTGTGTGTGTGAGCGGTGTGCTGTTACAGGTGTGTGTGTGAGGTGTGCTGTTACAGGTGTGCTGTGAAACATGGAATTAGTTTCCATTGTTATGCTGATGATACTCAAATACATATTTCATCACGGCCAGATGAATACGCTAAATTATCCAAATTGATAGATTGTGTTAAAGATATAATAGATTGGATGACGCGTAATTTTCTTTTATTAAATCCAGACAAGACAGAGGTAATACTTATCGGTTCTAAAAACCGTCCACAAAACCTTTCACAGCACGACTTTAACATAGTAGGATGCCCTGTTACTTTATCCGCTACAGTAAAAGACCTGGGTGTTACATTAGACTGCAACCTGTCTTTTGAAAAGCATATTTCATGTTACAAAAACTGCCTTTTTCCACCTTAGAAACATTGCTAAGCTACGTAATATGCTATCAGTCTCTGATGCAGAAAAGTTAGTTCATGCATTCATGACCTCGAGACTAGATTACTGTAATGCTTTATTAGCTGGTTGTTCTGCATCTTCAATAAACAAGCTACAGTTAGTCCAAAATGCAGCCGCTAGAGTTCTTACTAGATCAAGAGAATATGATCATATAACACCGATTTTATCATCACTTCATTGGTTACCTATAAAGTTCCGTATTAAATACAAGGTATTGCTTTTGACTTATAAAGCTCTAAATGGTTTAGCTCCAGTCTATTTAACGGATCTTCTATCGCCTTACAATCCATCGCGCTCTTTAAGATCACTAAATTCGAGGCTTCTGGTCATTCTTAGGATATCCAGATCCACCAAAGGAGGCAGAGCATTTTCACATTTAGCTCCGAAGCTCTGGAATAGCCTTCCTGATATTGTTCGTAGCTCAGACTCTCTCTCCCAGTTTAAAACTAGACTGAAGACGCATCTATTTAGCCAGGCATTCATATACATTTTTTCATCTTACAGTTACTGTAAATTCGGCCTCTAGTTCATAAACGCCAGAGGAGAACTGGCCCCCGACTGAGCCTGGGTTCTCCCAAGGTTTTTTTTTTCTCCATTGGGTCATCTGATGGGGTGTTAGGACACCATTAGGTCACTGGATGGAGTTTTTCGGTTCCTTGCCACTGTTGCCTTTGGCTTGCTCAGTTGGGGATATTCAAATTAATTAACCAATCATACCATTGATCAGCTCTACCAAACTTGGATGTCTTTTTTTCCAGTAATAAACAAACATTGTTAAGTTGTTTTGATTGATACTGTGAAGCAGCTTTGATACAATCTGTATTGTGAAAACGCTATATAAATATATTTGACTTGACTTGTGAGAGGTGTGCTGTTACAGGTGTGTGTGAGGTGTGCTATTACAGGTGTGCTGTGTGAGGTGTGCTATTACAGGTGTGTGTGAGGTGTGCTGTTACAGGTGTGTGTGAGAGGTGTGCTGTTACAGGTGTGTGTGAGAGGTGTGCTGTTACAGGTGTGTGTGAGGTGTGCTATTACAGGTGTGCTGTGTGAGGTGTGCTGTTACAGGTGTGTGTGAGGTGTGCTGTTACAGGTGTGCTGTTACAGGTGTGCTGTTACAGGTGTGTGTGAGGTGTGCTGTTACAGGTGTGCTGTTACAGGCGTGTCACAGGTGGTTTATAGATTTGTCATTGGTGTATCACAGGCGTTACAGGAGTGTTATAGGTGTGTTACAGGCGTGTTATAGGTGTGTAACAGGTATATCACAGGCGTGTTACAGGAGTGTTACAGGAGTGTTATAGGTGTTACAGGCGTATCACAGGCGTGTTACAGGAGTGTTATAGGTGTTACAGGCGTATCACAGGCGTGTTACAGGTGTATCACAGGAGTGTTACAGGCGTGTTACAGGTGTATCACAGGAGTGTTATAGGTGTTACAGGCGCGTTACAGGTGAATCACAGGAGTGTTATAGGTGTGTTATAGGTGTGTTACAGGCGTGTTACAGGTGTATCACAGGAGTGTTACAGGCGTGTTACAGGTGTATCACAGGAGTGTTATAGGTGTTACAGGCGCGTTACAGGTGAATCACAGGAGTGTTATAGGTGTGTTACAGGCGTGTTACAGGTGTATCACAGGAGTGTTATAGGTGTTACAGGCGCGTTACAGGTGAATCACAGGAGTGTTATAGGTGTGTTATAGGTGTGTTACAGGCGTGTTACAGGTGTATCACAGGAGTGTTACAGGCGTGTTACAGGTGTATCACAGGAGTGTTATAGGTGTTACAGGCGCGTTACAGGTGAATCACAGGAGTGTTATAGGTGTGTTACAGGCGTGTTACAGGTGTATCACAGGAGTGTTATAGGTGTTACAGGCGCGTTACAGGCGTATCACCGGAGTGTTATAGGTGTGTTACAGGCGCGTTACAGGCGTATCACAGGAGTGTTATAGGTGTGTTACAGGCGTATCACAGGAGTGTTATAGGTGTGTTACAGGCGTATCACAGGAGTGTTATAGGTGTGTTACAGGCGTGTTACAGGTGTATCACAGGAGTGTTATAGGTGTGTTACAGGCGTATCACATGTGTTACAGGTGTATCACAGGCGTGTTACAGGTGTATCACAGGCATATCACAGGAGTGTTTTAGGTGTGTTACAGGCGTATCACAGGAGTGTTATAGGTGTTACAGGTGTCACAGGAGTGTTATAGGTGTTTCACAGGCGTGTTACAGGAGTGTTATAGGTGTGTTACAGGAGTGTTATAGGTGTGTAACAGGTGTATCACAGGCGTTACAGATGTGTCACAGGTTTGTCAGACGTGCTATAGGTGTGTTACAAGCATGTAACAGACGTATCACAGGCGTGTTACAGGTGTATCACAGGCGTGTTACAGACGTATCACAGGCATGTCACAGGCGTGTTACAAGTGTATTACAGGTGTGTTACAGGAGTGTTATAGGTGTGTTACAGGCGTATCACAGGTGTATCACCGGTGCGTTACAGGAGTGTTATAGGTGTGTTACAGGCGTATCACAGGTGTGTCACAGGCGTGTTACAGGTGTATCACAGGCGTATCACAGGTGTGTTACAGGAGTGTTACATGCGTATCACCGGCGTGTTACAGGCGCATCACAGGCGTGTTACAGGCGTATCACAGGCGTGTTACAGGCGTATCACAGGCGTGTTACAGGCGTATCAGGAGTGTTATAGGTGTTACAGGCGTATCACAGGTGTATCACCGGTGCGTTACAGGAGTGTTATAGGTGTGTTACAGGCGTATCACAGGTGTGTCACAGGCGTGTTACAGGTGTATCACAGGCGTATCACAGGTGTGTTACAGGAGTGTCATAGGTGTGTTACATGCGTATCACAGGCGTGCTACATGCGTATCACAGGCGTGTTACATGCGTATCACAGGCGTGCTACATGCGTATCACAGGCGTGTTACATGCGTATCACAGGCGTGTTACATGCGTATCACAGGCGTGTTACATGCGTATCACAGGCGTGTTACAGGCGTGTTACAGGCGTATCACAGGCGTGTTACAGGCGTTTCACAGGTGTATCACAGGCGTGTTACAGGTGTATCACAGGTGTGTTACAGGTGTATCACAGGTGTGTTACAGGTGTGTTACAGGCGTATCACAGGTGTGTTACAGGTTTGTTATAGGTGTGTTACAGGCGTATCACAGGTGTGTTACAGGCGTATCACAGGTGTGTTACAGGTGTATCAGCATGCTGCAGACGCACCTGTTTGATGGACGTGCTCATGGAGAGCTCGGTGGCCTCCCTCTTGGTCTCACAGAAGACGATGGTTCGGCCGTGGCTGCCGCTGTACACCTGGACGACATCACCGATGACCGACGCCCTCTGAGACCAGTGACACGCGATCGCCAGGTGCTGCGCGACAGACAAGTGCTTTAAACAGCAGATATGGGGGACTTTTCTTTTAAAAACAAACCCCATTATGCCTTTTCAGATCTTTCCTTTTGTGTAGTCTGTAATAAAGCTATTTGTGAATGTAAAACGATGTGGTCTGCGAAGTTTCAGAGATCAGAGTGCAGATAAATGGAGTAAAAGAATCGATTCTAAACTCCTGAAACGAGTCGTCAGTAATTCAGTCTAACTTCCAGCTGAACATGTGTATGTTTGTAACTAATTTGCATAATGCAAGCCTCTGGTATTGATTGGCTAATAGAGGTTACTTCGTCTAAATATTACAAACGGAAACTTTTGTTAATTTCCAAACATAACTTTAAAACCAATGTCCTTCGAACACCTATAATTTACAAATAGGTGCATAAGACAAAGGTTGATTATATATATATATATATATATATATATATATATATATATATATATATATATATTATTTTTTTTAAATACCTTTTTATGTACTGTATAAATAAATATATAGTGTATATAATAAAATAAAAAAGACTAACTTATTGTCCTCCAAAAAACACTGGTGCATCTTTTAAAATCCGGTCTAGGCAAATCTTGAATTTAAATGTGCAGAAGAATAATGCTCAGTCTTCATTGTAATAATGCTCAATCTTCATTGTAATAATGCTCAATGTTCTTGCAACACCAAGTGTTAATTATCATCTTGGCAACAGCTTAATTCATCCTGTGAGCAGGATCAGAGTCATTCACTGCCCTTTTTATGCTGGAAAAACATCAGACGAGCTGAAGAGTGACTGTTGCAGTTCATGTCACAGCGTCCCATCAGTGTGTTTGTGTGTTAAACACCACCTAGAGGAGAAAACCTGCACTGACTTTACAGAGCGTCTTCAGGGTTTAGACTCTTCAAATCTCATTACAAATGTTGTAGAAACACTGTGACAGATTTAAAGCATGTTTTTAAGCATTAACAAAATTAAGAAGTATTTTTTATATCAGCTCCATGTTTTCTGTCTATATAGGTTTTGATTTCAGAATTATCTTTGTATCTGACGTTGTTTACCTAATAAATACTGACATGGTCACATCATTGTCAAGAGCTGTTTTGACAAAAAATGTCCCAGATTTTCCTTTAAAATCATCCCGAGAAACTCTGAAGAATCTCCCACGTTCTGGCCAGCTTACGATGAGCTGGGATATCGGTGTTCAGGGTTACCTCGACTGTGGTGGCGGCTTTCTGGGTCTTCTTCCCGATGAGATCCACATGGATGAACTGAGAGCGCATGTATTTCTTGGCCACGTCATAAACCCAGGAGGGACACGTGGCTGAGAACAGCAGCGTTTGCGGTTTCTCCGCCGCATCTAAGAGGAAAATCCACAAATACCGTTTACAAATGCAAAGCCACTTTCTGAAAAGTTGAGTCATAATCAGTCTGAAGTTCTCATAGGACTCAATGGCTACGTTTACATACACAATGTAGTGTTTACCTAAACACTAAACGTGTTCATGCACAATAACTATTCTCCTACATTGGTTCTTTATTTGTTTTAAACAGCAGACTTAATATTTATCCATTTCTGATCATAATTTGGAGATAATGAGAGTATGAACCGTTGTGCTTATATTGATCACACAGTAAAAATGGCCAAAAGCAGTCGTGTGTGTGCAAATTAGTTAAAATCTCCCGGAATCTATTGCGAGCGAGAAAGAGCGCGTATGCGAGACAGAAGAGACTGAGCTCCAAACGGCTCCAAACCGTATAGCGCACGCACGGCGGAGAGGGAGAGAGCGAGAGACCTTGCGTGCATGTGTGTGCGTGTGAAGTGCATGTAAGACAGCGCATGAAAGACAGAGAGCATCCTGATTGGCCTTTTTTGGTAAGTCAACCAATGCACTTTATTTTAATGTTTTCAATATCAGTGTGTCCATTGTTAAAAGTGCAAGTCTATTTTTTTATGGCAGCTAAACAATAAAATGGAAAGGAAATTTTTTATTTTTTGTATTATTTTAGGTCATTTATCAATGTGATCCGATGTAAGACTACTCAGATGGCACATCGTAACTTGTATTTTATTTTTACATTTTTAGTTAACTGTGTGGAATATCGCAATATTTATCGTATCGTGATGTAATCGTATCGTGATGCGTATCGTGAAGTCCTTGCCAATACCCACCCCTAGTGTGAAGCGAGCACTGGTGGCCGTCATCCTGCTTCACTTCACACACGCAGAGAAAGCAGGATTATAGGAGGAAGAGACACTCGTTTATATTTATAACACACTTTATTCAACAGAAGAAGAGCTCATTCCACACGCTATTATGCCATTACGCTATTTCTACGTCATTACGCCATTTTAACGTCATTACGCCATTTCAGCGTCTTTAATGTCATTTTAACGTCATTTCCCATGCGCAGTCCTTTCAGTTTTCAATCCGATCAAGTGTTTACATGTTCTCTCAATCGGATTATCGAAATCTCATCGGATCAATCAAGGCGTTTACATGAAGGCTTTCAGTCCGATTGAGTCGTCAGTCCCGTTACTAGCGGATTATATGATGGCATGTAAACGTAGCCAGTGTGAACACGAGTTCAGCAGGACTAGCTTACCTTTCTTATAGGAGGCCGACAGGATTTCTTCCACCTGCTCGGCGAAGCCCATGTCCAGCATCTGGTCCACCTCGTCCAGAACCACGTGTTTGAGCTGAGACAGGTCCAGCTTGTTGTTCTGCAGATGGTCTTTGATCCGGCCCGGCGTTCCCACCAGTATGTCGATGCCATTGCGGATCGCTTCCACTGATGCACCACAACACAGTTATTACATGTGCCAATTTTGCCATTTTTACCTCAACTATAAACGTTTCTTTCATTGATCATTCAGTTACAGTCATTAGTGTGTCAAAAACAACATGCTGCACAATATATCAAAATTATCTGAAATATCGCAAATGTATATATTGTGATATGCATATCTCAACGGCTTGCAATAACTGAACAAAAGACAGAAAATCACTCGCTGCTCTCGGCTGAATAACTCTTGTAGCTTTAATAAAAATCAGTATTTAATTCATACAATAAAAACTAAGCAGCGTTTTATTTCTACATTTGATTATTCAGTTTCTGTTGTTTAATAATCCTAATGTAGGATCAGCTGAACCCTGAACCCCGAGGTTTACACTGATGTTAAATAACTCTTCTTATGCGTCAGTAAAACACTGTTCACTGAAGTTATAGAGATGTTTTACTGTCACAAAGAGAATGTGAAACATGTATGTAGGTTATATAATTTTAAATATAAAGATAATTTAAGTTTATTTTATACACTTTAAGCGCTATCGTATCGCATTATTTAATGAATGATCACATATCGCACTTTTCTTCAGTATCCTCTAGCTGGTTATGATGATTAAACTCCTACCTTGTGGGTTGTATGAGCTTCCTCCATAGAAACACGTGACGGACAGTTTCCTCGTGACGTCCTTGAAGTCTTTGGACACTTGAATGGCGAGCTCTCGAGTCGGTGCCAGAACCAGAACCTGCAGGACACACTCATGCGGTCACAACTCTTCTCTTTAACACAATCAGCTTCAAGATCCAAACCTTCTGATCCAGAGGCGCTGGCTTAAATGCGGGAGCAATCGTTTTGTAGAAAACAAACTGTACCGAAATATGGAAACTTGTTTCCGATTGATAATGAAAAATAGAAAAAGGTAATTGCGACTTTTTCTCTCACAATTGTGAGTTTACATCTCAGAATTGCGTGATAGTCAGAATTGCAAGACAAACTCGAAATTCAGATTTTTGTCTCAGAATTGCATGTTTAAATCACGCAATTCTGACTTTATAACTCATAATTCCAAGATCTAAGATAAATTTTTTTTTTTTAAATCACAATTATCTTCCATACCAAATAAACATCTGAATGATAATTTAACATAAGATAATGCAAACAACATGTGAAAATCCCAGAATGCACCACATGAGGTCAGTATGCGACCAAGGTTTTAACTGGTAATGTAAAAATCAGGTTTTTAAAGATGGAATGAAAACAAACCAGAATAAATAGTCATTATGTGACTAATGAAAAGTAAATGAGTCAAAGTGATCATGTGATCCTCTCAGATTCTGCGTGAGAACATCATGATCATCAGCTTTAGTTCATGTAGCTCCAATAAATTAATTTTTTGTTACAGAATATTTTTTATGAAATAAAAGTTGGCCTAATTTGACGATTTAAGGAATCCATAACGGGTTCAAAGTAGAGGCTACATTTAGTAAAGATTTTGGGAAAAGCAGTATCCTTGTTTTCTGCAGGTAAAGTTGTAAAATAAAGCAGTTGTCCACAGTATTTGGTTTTGTAATCAGGCTGAGAAAATCAGCCGTAAACAACATCTCTCCAGGAAGACCAGGGTCTCATTTATAAAACTGTGTGTAAGATCCGCACTAAAAGTGTACGTGCGCCCGAAAGCTAAAAACCTGCGCAGAATTCACTTTATAAATCCCAGTCAGCGGAAGACTGTGCGCATGCGTCTCCTCCCCGAAACAACCAGATATGAGCTTACAACGCCTAGTTTTACTATGCATATCCTCATCTGCATATCATTTGCATATGATTATTTATCCACGTGATAACATGTTTTACGGTCGGCTACAATACATAAGGAAAATATTAAATACGGAGGTGCCGTCACATTACATTAAAGGTGCCATATGTTAAAATTGAGGTAAAAATATCCAAAAAATGAGCTACACGTATCAGAAGAATGAGAAGAAATAAGTGCAATGAAGTTATAGTGCTGCCGAGATATAAACCTGAATTAGCATGCTAAATTACTAGCCCCGGCCCGGCCGGTGTCTAATACCAGTTTCGGCCATGGGAGGCGGTATGCGGGCAACATACATAACCACCAGCCAAACTGCAACACACGAATAACTCGCACGGCTTGTATCTCTTTAATCTCTAAAAATCTCCAAATGCTCCACGTGAAACTGCGGTCTTACTATAGTGTCAATTGATTTGATTAATATGCGCGAGGGAGAGAGAGCAGGACCGCGCTCGTGTTGTTTGTAGACGTGAGTGCGCGCGTGCGGCCGAGAGCTCTCTCTCTCTCTCTCTCTCTCTCTCTCTCTCTCTCTCTCTCTCTCTCTCTCTCTCTCTCTCTCTCTCTCTCTCTCTCTCTCTCTCTCTCTCTCTCTCTCTCTCTCTCTCTCTCTCTCTGCTTGTAATTCGCCCTGTCAAGCGCAGCAGTCATTCTATTCTACATCCCTCACCGATCAAAATAGGCTTTGGCGGGACAAAGCAGACTATTTGACCGTTTTAGAAGATTAACAACCTGAAACTAAAAAACAGACTAGAGTAGGCCAACTTTCTGGAGGTATACTGCCCCCATCTGGTATGGAATATGTGGAGTATGAATTGATTTTTTGACATAAGGCACCTTTAGTAAAAATCATTTAGTAGCCTATCCTTGCTTTGTTTTTGAATAAATAAATCAATCAAATTAATGCTAATAATATCATCATTCAGCATTAATGATAATAATATCATCATTCCGCATTAATGATAATAATATCATCATTCAGCATTAATGATAATAATATCATCATTCCGCATTAATGCTAATAATATCATCATTCAGCATTAATGCTAATACAGGGTATCTGCACACTTTTTAAAGTCAAATTTAAGGCTTTTTAAGACCTTTTTAAGACCTGAAGAAATCAAAATTAATACCTTACATTAGTGGTGCGCAATATTGACAAAAATATGTCTCAATATTTTCAAAGTTTTGTTGATGATAATTAGATGATATTTTACTGATTGTGTTTGTGTACTGGTACCATGGCTGGTTTAGGCCTGTTGTTGACAGCTGACTCACAAAGATATTCATATTTTTCATATTCTATGCACAGGGTATCTGCACATTTTTTAACAGCAAATTTAATGACTTTTAATACCATTTTAAGTCCTCTAAAAGGTAAATTTAAGACTTTACCACGACAAAAAAAATTTGTGCATGTTTTCCCATCAAGTGTGTTTTTATAAATCATAACTCATGCGTGTGAAGTGGCGTACGGCTCTCTCAGGGTCCGTTCTGTGCGACGCAGCGGTTATAAACGAGGCCCTGGTGACGGCACAGTGCATCTCACGGCATGTACAGCGCTGGGTTACAGCAGGACCCATAATGCACTGCTCTACCTTGGGCGCGCGGCCTCTCCTGCGGTCCTCCGCGTCAGACTGCAGCTTCTCCACCAGAGGAACCGCGAACGAGAACGTCTTCCCGGTGCCGGTCCTGGCCTGGCCAATCAGATCCTTCCCATCATACACCGAGTTAAAGGTCTTCACCTGGATGTCAAACAGGTATGAGACTCCACGCGCTGAAACAAACAAATATATATATATAAATCACCACATTTTCAGTATATTAAGCGTGAGTGAAATCAGCAGCTTACAAAATAACTACATATTTACACTGGAAGATAAAGCTGATTATAATGCAGTCAAGCTCATTTCAGAAAGACAAACCCACTCATCATACAGCGTTAATGCTAATAATATCATCATACAGCATTAATGCTAATAACATCATCATTCAGCATTAATGCTAATAACATCATCATTCAGCATTAATGCTAATAACATCATCATTCAGCATTAATGCTAATAACATCATCAATCCGCATTCATGCTAATAACATCATCATTCAGCATTAATGCTAATAATATCATCATTCAGCATTAATGATAATAATATCATCATTCAGCATTAATGATAATAATATCATCATTCCGCATTAATGCTAATAATATCATCATTCAGCATTAATGCTAATAATATCATCATTCAGCATTAATGCTAATAATATCATCATTCCGCATTAATGCTAATAATATCATCATTCAGCATTAATGCTAATAATATCATCATTCAGCATTAATGCTAATAATATCATCATTCAGCATTAATGCTAATAATATCATCATTCAGCATTAATGATAATAATATCATCATTCAGCATTAATGATAATAATATCATCATTCAGCATTAATGCTAATACAGGGTATCTGCACACTTTTTAAAGTCAAATTTAAGGCTTTTTAAGACCTTTTTAAGACCTGAAGAAATCAAAATTAATACCTTACATTAGTGGTGCGCAATATTGACAAAAATATGTCTCAATATTTTCAAAGTTTTGTTGATGATAATTAGATGATATTTTACTGATTGTGTTTGTGTACTGGTACCATGGCTGGTTTAGGCCTGTTGTTGACAGCTGACTCACAAAGATATTCATATTTTTCATATTCTATGCACAGGGTATCTGCACATTTTTTAACAGCAAATTTAATGACTTTTAATACCATTTTAAGTCCTCTAAAAGGTAAATTTAAGACTTTACCACGACAAAAAAAAAAACAGGTAAATGTTCAACACGACAGTGTTAATTTTGGCAGCCATTTTTGTTTTAGTCTTAGTCTTTAGATGAAAATGCTTATTGGTCACATTTTAGTAATTTTGTCTTTCATAGTTGTAGTTGACAAAGTCAAACTTCAGTTACCGACATTAATTTTGGTAGCTATTTTATATGTAGTCTTTAGACAAAAAATGACATTATAATTTTTCGCTTTACGCCAATTCAATTAAGCTTATGAGACATTTGAATCAAGGTAACAGGCTGCACTCTTTAGCAGTAGCACTTGTGCAATTCTACATATCCCTGTTCCTTAGTTCAGAGGTTCTCCAATCTTTTATAGTGCCGTAACCCCTCTTGCACTTAGATGCAGTCACACCTTTTCCAATATCTGCCCCTTTTAATCGATTTTTTCCAGTTCATTTTTTACCTTTATAAATACTTTTATAAAATAAATAATGCTTTAAATAAAACAATGTTCAATAAATATGCAATGATGGTAAAAACGAGGTGATACTTTTAAACATTAAATTAAAATCGCCAGTAGGTGGCGGTAAGTCACTGTCTTTATGAGCGAGTCATCCGTCATCGAGTCATTCATTCATCAGTAACAAACACAGTCTGTGGTAACAAAGCAAGTGGCTGTATTTATGAACGGGTCATTGAATCTCACGATTCGTTCAAAGCCACAGATTCGTTCTCGAATCACCGCTGTGTGCTGCAGTTCTGCCGTGGCTTTCGTTGCAAAATAGCAATAATATGATCAACATTAAAAACACTGCTAGATATCAGCCTGTATTGATCGCAGATTTAGTCGCACAAACAGCGCAAGCGGCTCGTGACAGAATAAAGACCAACTGAATGACACTTCAATTAATTTAAGTAGAAAATATCAAATGAAGATCACTGAACTCCAGCTTACTTGACTGTGTTTTCAGATCATCCGCGCTTCTTCAGCAGTGTAGAGAGCGCGCACGCGAGCATGGTTGCCAGATACTATTGACAAGACCGGCTAGAAAACGTGTTATTTTAACAGAAAAGCTCTGACTGGGGATTTAATTGTTTAAATCTGGCAACCGTAAGCATGAACGCTCGTAAACACAGTCTGTAATGTGTTGTTGTCTCCTTTATTCGTTGCCCCCAAATGGTGCGCACTGTTCAAAAAACAAAACAAAAAAACGGATGACGAGTCGGACAAGAAATTTAAGGCCCGTACGTGAAATTTAAGACCTCCTTATCGGAAATTTCAGATTTTAAGACATTTTCAGGCCTTAAAAAGCGAAAATTTTATTTAAGACGTTTTAAGACTTTTTAAGGACCAGCGGGGACCCTGTAATAATATCATCATTCAGCATTAATGCTAATAATATCATCATTCCGCATTAATGCTAATAATATCATCATTCCGCATTAATGCTAATAATATCATCATTCCAAATTAATGCTAATAATATCATCATTCCGCATTAATGCTAATAATATCATCATTCCGCATTAATGCTAATAATATCATCAATCCGCATTAATGCTAATAATATCATCAATCCGCATTAATGCTAATAATATCATCATTCCGCATTAATGCTAATAATATCATCATTCCGCATTAATGCTAATAATATCATCATTCCGCATTAATGCTAATAATATCATCATTCAGCATTAATGCTAATAATATCATCATTCCGCATTAATGCTAATAATATCATCATTCCGCATTAATGCTAATAATATCATCAATCCGCATTAATGCTAATAATATCATCAATCCGCATTAATGCTAATAATATCATCATTCCGCATTAATGCTAATAATATCATCATTCCGCATTAATGCTAATAATATCATCATTCCGCATTAATGCTAATAATATCATCATTCCGCATTAATGCTAATAATATCATCATTCCGCATTAATGCTAATAATATCATCATTCCGCATTAATGCTAATAATATCATCATTCCGCATTAATGCTAATAATATCATCATTCCGCATTAATGCTAATAATATCATCATTCCGCATTAATGCTAATAATATCATCATTCCGCATTAATGCTAATAATATCATCATTCCGCATTAATGCTAATAATATCATCATTCCGCATTAATGCTAATAATATCATCAATCCGCATTAATGCTAATAATATCATCATTCCGCATTAATGCTAATAATATCATCATTCAGCATTAATGCTAATAATATCATCATTCAGCATTAATGCTAATAATTTCAGCAATCCGCATTAATGCTAATAATATCAGCAATCCGCATTAATGCTAATAATATCATCATTCAGCATTAATGCTAATATCACCAATCCGCATTAATGCTAATAATATCATCAATCCGCATTAATGCTAATAATATCATCAATCCGCATTAATGCTAATAATATCATCATTCCGCATTAATGCTAATAATATCATCATTCAGCATTAATGCTAATAATATCATCATTCCGCATTAATGCTAATAATATCATCATTCAGCATTAATGCTAATAATTTCAGCAATCCGCATTAATGCTAATAATATCATCATTCAGCATTAATGCTAATATCACCAATCCGCATTAATGCTAATAATATCATCAATCCGCATTAATGCTAATAATATCATCAATCCGCATTAATGCTAATAATATCATCATTCCGAATTAATTCTAACTAGTGTGATTGCGTAGCATGCGTGTGATTAGCGTGTGTGTGATTAGCGTGTGCGTGTGTGATTATCGTGCGTGTGTGTGATTAGCGTGCGTGCGATTAACGCGCGTGTGTGATTAGCGTGCGTGCGATTAGCGCGCGTGTGATTAGCATTACCCTGCAGCAGTTTGATGGTGTTGGGAGAGATCCTGAAGTTGGAAAAAGCTCCTTCTTTCTGCTCTGGGGTTTCCTGTGGAAACAAGCACACACGTCAGCGAACACCACACACACAAACACACTGAGCAGCACCACACACACACACACTGAGCAGCACCACACACACACACACTGAGCAGCACCACACACACACACACTGAGCAGCACCACACACACACACACACACACTGAGCAGCACCACACACACACACACAAACAAACACACTGAGCAGCACCACACACACACACACTGAGCAGCACCACACACACACACACACACTGAGCAGCACCACACACACACACACACAAACACACTGAGCAGCACCACACACACACACACTGAGCAGCACCACACACACACACACACACTGAGCAGCACCACACACACACACACACACTGAGCAGCACCACACACACACACACACACACACACACACACACTGAGCAGCACCACACACACACACACACTGAGCAGCACCACACACACACACTGAGCAGCACCACACACACACACACACAAACACACTGAGCAGCACCACACACACACACACACACACTGAGCAGCAGAGTAGCTGTGAACGCACTGTCTCGTGGTCGCTGTCCGAGTCCTCGCTGGACGGTGTGTGTGTGTGTGCTGGATCTGCTGCGGTCTCCATCAGGTGTGTGTTCGTCACGGTCTCCATCAGGTGTGTGTTCGTCACGGTCTCCATCAGGTGTGTGTTCGTCACGGTCTCCGTCGGGTGTGTGTTCGTCGCTGTCTCCGTCACTGCCTCTGCTTTCGCCTTCTTTTTCTTCTTCTTCTGTACAGAGATTTAAGACACATAAACCGGAAATATTTATTCCACAGAATAAACTAATAAATAAGGACATTGCCACTCTCTCAGAATTCAGACGTTATTACTCACAATTGAGAGTTTATATCTGATCATTTTGAGATATAAACTCATAAATTGCAAAAATTCTGAATTGCGAGGTCAAAATTATGAGAAAAAAGGTCAGAATTGTGAGAAACAACTGCGAGAAAATTCAAAATTGCAAGAAAAAGTGAGAATTATGAGAAAGTCACAATGACGAGAAAAAGTCAGAATTGTGAGGCAGAATTACGAGAAAAAAAGTCACAATTGCGAGAAAAAAGTCATAATTGCGATAAAAAGTCACAATTGCGAGAAAAAAGACATAATTGCAATAAAAAAGTCATAATTACGAGAAAACCTCAAAATTGTGAGAAACAACTGCGAGAAAAGTCAAAATTGCAAGCAAGTCAGAATTGCGAGAAAAAGCGAGAATTGCGAGGAAAAGCGAGAATTATGAGAAAAACATCAGAATTCAGAAACAACTGCGAGAAAAGTCAAAATTGCGAGGAAAAGTCAGAACTGGGAGACAGAATTACGAGAAAAAGTAATAATTACGAGAAAAAAGTCATAATTACGAGAAAACCTCAAAATTGCGAGAAACTCAACTACGAGAAAAAGTCAAAATTTCGAGAAAAAAGTTAGAATACGGATAAACGCAACGCTACCTTGATGTGGTGTGTGTCCGTGTTCCCGTTCTCATCCGGAGTCTCCGGGAGACTCTTCTCAGACTTCCTCTTTTTAGGAGCCGGGGACTCACACTCTTCTGCCTCACACTCCTTTTCTTTCATCTTCTTTTTCTTTTTCTGGAGAAAAATAAAAGAAAGTTATAAGCAGCGCATGAATGTGTCGATGTGTCTTTATGATAAGGCTCATCTAAACATGTACAGAGATGACATTAATGATCTACAACTTTGTATACAATGCACACAATATAGATCATCTGAACATACAGGAGAAGGAAAGAAAAATTGAACAATGATTTGTTAAATAAAGAAAAATAACAAAAGGAAAAATAGGAGAATATAGAAAAAAAGACCATGAGTGCAAGAATGAGCATCTTATGTCAATATTAATTTTATATTTAATCAAAATATTTAACAGGGTAAAATGTATATTATTATTTTGAAAGACACTTCCTTTATTTTATTTGTGAGAAAATATTTTTTGTACATTTTTTAAATTCCAGGAAAATATTGCAGGATATACAGAAATAATATCTTCAAGAAAAAGGTGTCTAATGTCTATCTTTTATTATTTCTACCTTTGTTTTCTGAAAACCATTTTACCAATTGGAGTTTCTATTGGTTCAGGAAAAGTAGTAGTTGCAGTGGAAGAGTGAATGCAATTTTAAAAAGCATACAGATTTCTGCTGGTATCTTCCATAACTATGGCAAAATCTGTTGTGGTCACTGGAAGAAATTCTGTGCACGTCACGTGATGCGCGAGAACGAACCTCATTGGCTCTCATGTTTGATGCGCTTCATTCATGTACATTCACTTATCAATGTTTATATAATAAAAGCCTAAATTAAGACTTGGATTAAACCTCTCCATTCGCGTGGATTTATTTAACCATCTCTTTATGAACGATTTGAAGCATATTTTAATGTAGATCTAGTTCATAATCGCCAGATGTGTCGTTAGCATGTCGGCTCACTAGCAAAACAACACACACGTGTTTTCATGTTCATGATGCTCACACACGTGATCACTGACGCACGTCACAGTATTTAACACACGCGAGGCACTGTCTGGGTATGGAATAACACACTTAACACTGCAGAAACAGTATCAGTAACAGTAACAGGACTGCTATGATCTAACGAGAGTTTGTCACTGTGGTGATGATGTGATGTGAACGCGCGTTTGTTTGCGTCATCAGCATCCGCGCTAGTCTCTCAGTTAAAGCGCTCGAGTGTGAGATTATACGTGTATAACTGACCTTCAGGAGCAGCAGGTCGTTCTTCACCTCCTCCATCTGTGTGCAGGGAGCGGCTTCAGGCAGGGTCTGCGACGGCATCTCAGGTGTTGAAGCGCAGATGGACATGTGCGACCGGTCTCAGATCAAACGCGCGGAAGAGAAGGAACCGGAAACGACACTCGCGCATGCGCAGAGAGGACGAGCGCATCGACATGCAGAACTCGAGTAGGCGGAGCTGGGTTGACAGGGAACAGCATTTGATGACTAGTAATGAGAGGAACTTATTAAATGTGCGTATGGAAGTAAAATAGAGTAGCTGCTGATGAAAATTATTAAATTTAAAACCGCAAACGACTGAGGTGATCGTTAGAAAAAAGGTGATGACCAATCAGAAGACACTTCCGTGGTGTATTTGACCTATCAGAAGGAGGCTTGGTGACAGGCCCCGCCCTCTGCAGATCAAGCTTGTGTTCATTTCTTGTCTAGAGTTTTAATGCGCCTTATGCGAGGCTTTAACCGTGCCACGCTGTACGGAACGCCAGACGCGTCAAAACTCAAACTTTGCATTTGAAATCAATTTTTTTAAAGGGACATTGTAGGAATTTCTCCCATCTAGCGGTGAAATTGTATTTTGCATTCAAACGAATTGTGCTCTCCAGCGCCTGGCTTTTTCAATGCGTGTTGCATCTATGGTAGCTGTTATGTACCAAAAAGCTGTGACAGCTGTCTTCTAATAGCACTTAGTTGAGTTTTCATTCGGGTGAACAGGTTTGTTATTTCAAACAAACTGCAACTTGACTCAACGAACAAACAAATGTTTGAAACGAACAGTATGAATAATAACAGTGCAATGCAGCTTTTAATCTTGCCGGGGCCGTGAAGCGCCTCTCACTGCTCTGCTCCTCCGGTTCTGCTGCGTTCAGTCACGTGACGCTGGCTCTGAACGAAAACGCCTTGTGGAAACGCGTTGGTCTAGTACTTTTTGACCCTCTCTGCTGTTATAGTTTTTCAAGATGGCGGAACGACATGGAAGCCTCCGTGGACCTACCCGTCACATGTACATAAAGATAATAAATTCTTCGTTTACGAGGATAAGTCAGATAATTGGCAGAGGTATTTGTACACCATTGAGGACATATTTATGAATAAAAATATTGATTTTAGATAATAAAATACCTAAAAAACTACACATAGTCCCTTTAAGAGCACAAACTGCCGCAGCAGACTTCTAAAAGATAAATAGAAAAATAAAATCTTATATAGAAAGATTTTAGATCTTATACAATCTTATTAAAAATCTTATGTGTGTGTCTGTGTGTGTATATAGAACATAAAACAGCTGGTTGTTTTTTAACCCAACCATTGGGTTACACATAGCTATTGGGTCACTATGTTGGGTTATTTTTCACACACACACTTTCCACTGAAACAGGAAGCTAAGGCGGGACTTATTGAATGGCTCCTCCCCCTTTTCAAACAGCCAGTAGCGTTTAGTTTCCCTCACAGACTGACAGCACACGGAAGCGGATCCGAGCGCTGATGATACGCTGGATTCAATTGTAGAAATGTGAATAAATTCTAGCCATTTCATTCTTAACCAGCGTACAGTTGAAAAACGGAATAAAACTTGAGCGTTTGAGCAACCGAACACATATATAACATCTCCTACCCATAATGCTCTCTGTCAACGGTGGCTTCGGCCAGGTGGTGTTTATAGCAGAGGGGGGGGCGGAGCTTCAGATTCTAGAGAGCATGTGATTGGACAGAAGATGTGATGAGAAGCGGCGATGTCATAACAATCCCTGATCCATTTTAACGGGAGAGACTGTGAGATTTGAGTGCTAATATGTGAATTTTTAAATTGTTTTGGACACACCAGCTTATTCATAACCTGAAGACTAACATGTTCGTACTAAAAGCTAAACAACTTGATCTTGATTTCAGGGGCTTTAAACTGGTCTTTCCTGCATCTAGGATCGTTGTTGGGAAACAGTCTTGGTGGGAACGACGTTGTAATATTGTAGTGTTCGTGTCTTTTGAATCCAGATGTTGAGAATATATTTCCATGCCTGATTATTTAATCAAGTACACAAAATGAATACAAAATGACAAATGGGAAAATAAAAATCACCTTAAAAATACACGTGTACAAGGAGTATTCCTGCTGTAAAAAACAAGTATACTAAAGTCAAAGATTTCTGGGACCGAATATAGTGCTTCGATTCGATCACAAGTGTGAAGATATATATATATATATATATATATATATATATATATATATATATATATATATATATATATATATATACAGTATATATGATGATAATGTTGAGATTTAGATGTTTCAAGGGAAAGCAGGACCTGAATATAATAAATATCAGATTCATAAATAGGCATTTCACATGAAAACAGACCCTTGTTGTAATCATTACAAGTTTTTATTGCAATCTATTAGTTGGTTTAACTGAATACATGACATTAACAAACCACATAACATGATTATATCATATCTGTACATCACTGCTATATCGACACTCTTGCTGACTGTGACACTGAAACAAGCATTTTCTGCTTTGAAAGCGTGTGTGTTGTGGAAAGCGTGTGTGTTGTGGGAAGCGTGTGTGTTGTGGGAAGCGTGTGTGTTGTATAATATGGAAAGCCTTTAGGGCCAAAAACACGCGAATTTTAACGCGTATTTCACGTGTAAAATACGCGTAAAATACACGTGAAATACGCGTTGATTATGTCACGCGTATTTTACGCGTATTTCACGTGTATTTTACACGTAAAATACGCGTGAAATACGCTTTAAAAATCAGTATGAACGGGTCGGTGTCATTGGCTGCTGAAGACTTGGGTCTAACCATTTCTGTGAGCTTAGAGGGGTGTGTACCTTTCATAGACAAGGCTACCGCCAGTTTACATTCTATATATCAGCTTATTCAGGTTTTTTGTATAACCTATATGAATAATATATTTAAATAGCAGTTTTATGACAATTTAGATAAAAATAAAATTAACTTGTTTTTCTCCACTCATGCCTTTTTGTAAATAAAGATGAGCAATTTGAGACTTTGAAATCCTGCAGTAAAGTGAATTGCAGTTGTCTAAACGTGAGGTGATAAAAGCATGAACTGCCATCTCTAGAGTTTGATGATTAAGGAAAAATTTGACTTTAGACAGCAGACGAAGTTGATAAAACTTGAACTTTTAAAATACAAGTACAATGTAAAAACATGTAGCCTTTAGGTACACAATAAGTGCATTGTATTGTTGTATCTAATTATTTAAATGTTAGCATAATAGTTAAGGACACACTTAATATAAAGTGGGACCCAGTTTATTTATTTATTTTCAGTGTACTGTGTGCGGTCATGTATGCAGCCATATATCAAGGTGGACCTCACACAGCAGGGGCACATTCACAGTGTCATTACATGGACATTTATCAACCTTATCATAGAAGGCTTTAATAAAATAAAGCTAACAGACAGAGGCGTCGATTTCGGGGATGCGGTGATTTCGTACCACCAGATTTCGTCATGAGTCATTTTGTACCCACTACTTTTAACTTCCGTCCATATTAATTTGACTTTTGATTCGGTTTTTTGGACCGTTTTCAGTGGTTATGAGGAGCAATATGAGAGAGAAATTTGGCAATCATTGTCTGACCCAGCAAAAAAAACACTATAATACATTTTTTATTGATTTTTCTGTTCGCATTTATGAGGGAAAAAACAACGTATCAGTTCTCATTTATGGACGTGAGCGTTCAGAAATCGGCACTAAAAGACTTCTTTAAAACTTTCACAGAGACCTCAAACAGAACAGCTGCCTTTGTTTACATTTATTTTCGTTTTGTATTAATTATATCTTAATTTTAATCAATGTTTCATGAACCAATTGTCTGGATTTATTTAATAAATAAGAAGTAAATATAGCAGAATCACGACATGGAGGCGCCGGCGAGTGAATTGGAGTTCGTCTCATAAATTAACCGAAACTCGGCGTATAATGCACATTCACATTCACAGCGTATTTAGACGCATTTATAATCATTACTTTTACCGGTTCTTTGTGGCAAGCTTTATGCGTGCGGTCGTGCGCTTGAGCACAAATTATGAGCTTTTGGCAATTTTTTTTATAATTATTGACAAAATTAGAATAGGCCTATAGTAAAAGGTTTTTTTTGTGTGAAAGTTTTGGGTGGGCCTGTTGAAAAGTGGGGTCGTGCCTGAGCTACAGGACATCGTCTTTGAAAACATAACCTGCGCGAAAGAGAGAAAAAAAATTAATACGTCATTGTACCCAGCACTTCTGAAAATGCACTTCCGAATGCGTCTCTGTCCCCAGCATATTTCAAACCAAACTGACGCCCATGATAACAAAGATAGATTGACAGGTGACACTGCAATGACTACCCTTTTAAATTGCTAATTTAACCCTTTACACTTTTTTTTTTTTTTTTTTTTTACATCAGCAGGGTTCACTTGGAATGCTCCGAATGCAATGGGCAAACACGGTCCTCAAGGGTCAATGCCCTCTGCCCTGCAGAGTTCAGCTTCATTTCAGTTTTTCTAAATGTAATACATTTTCAGTGAAATCAATTCTGATTTTAAATAGTAATGCATATGTTAACAAACTGACCCACTGTACCTTTTATCATGCAGATGATTTGTATGAATTTATGATCACAAGCTTGGATGTGTTCTGTCAGTACTTGAGGAAGGTAAAGTAAGTGGGGAACTGAAAAAAAAAAACGAGTTGGCTTTATAGCACAGTCTCATTTCAGTAAACTGCTGGTTAGGTATGAAATATGCCACATGGTGTCCGGTAAGAGACTTGGTGAACATATGTTGGAAATTTGAGAGTAACCTGTTTATTTGTCACCACAACAACTCAGTTATTAACAAGGATTGAATGGTTGTACTTAGTTGTGGGTGTATTAGTGTGTGGTTTTCTATAGAAACCGAAAATGCAGAGTAAATATTCTAACATTAAATATTAGAGACAACACGGCACTGACAACATACATTATACATTATACTTCATCTCATTAAACAACAAATTAAACCCCATGTAGCCTACTATTTAAATCGATTGCTGGACGTTGTAATGTTATTGTAGCATAAATCTGATTTAGCATTTTATTAGCAACCCCCACCCCACCTGTTCCACCCACTTTTTAAAACAAAGTTACGTCACTGATTTTTATGTTTATATGTTTACTTAAAAGTTATATGGTGTTTTACCAAAGTGTCTAATAATTTTTACAGATAAATTGCTTTAATACCAATTACCAAGGTGACCTGTAAAATACTTCTGCTGTCAGGAAAGCCAAATCAAGTTCTTATACCTGTCCTGACCTGAGCACAAGCTCTTATTCTAATCCTGAAAGCCTTAAATAACATATGTAAATACTTTAAGTCATTAAATTCATTTAAATTGATAATATCACCTGTATACCTAGTTACAGTTTGTCTGAGTGCCCAATTTGAGAACAAAAAGGTCTGAATAAGCGCCCCCTGCTTGCTATAGCTGTAAATGTAAGCACAACAGATATTGATTACAGTGGTCTGTATCTTAAACCTGCAGTGATCATAAACCTGCATTGGTTACCTCCACTGTAACTGATTTCCCCACACACCTTAATGCTTTGATGTTAAAGCTATAATGTCCACTAATGTGTTTATTTACAAAAAGGCATGAGTGGAGAAAAACAAGTTAATTTTATTTTATCTAAATTGTCATAAAACTGCTATTTAAATATATTATTCATATAGGTTATACAAAAAACCTGAATAAGCTGATCTATAGAATGTAAACTGGCGGTAGCCTTGTCTATGAAAGGTACACACCCCTCTAAGCTCACAGAAATGGTTAGACCCAAGTCTTCAGCAGCCAATGACACCGACCCGTTCATACTGATTTTTAACGCGTATTTTACTCGTATTTTACACGTGAAATACGCGTGAAATACGCGTTAAAATTCGCGTGTTTTTGGCCCTAAAGGCTTTCCATAGTGGGAAGCGTGTGTGTTGTGGGAAGCGCTGTAGTTACAGTGAAGTAATGTGGACTGGGTCAGAAACTGTTTTTTCTGTATTTAGCACTTGTGATCAGATCATTTAAATATACATTATCACTATAAGATTGGTGTTTTCATTTGGAATATGTATTTGCAATGTGTGTCAGATGTTTAGGAATGTTTATGATTTGAGTCATGTATATATGCCAATATAAAGATGTGTATGATACCGTATATGAGAAGTTGCATAATAAGTATAATCAGTTCAACGAGGGATAAATGTCTTCACAGTAAATATAGCCAAGATTCAGTGTGTGTTTTTGAGTTAATGTGAATTGAAAAATAGCAAATTGTTTTGTGTTTTACACTGCAAAAAAAGGTTTACATTATTTTAAATCAAGATAAGCAAAATGACTTTTTTGCTTTAAATGAAAAATGTATCAAAATTTTAAGCTTAAAACAAGAACAAATATTTGTGTGAAAACATTTTGTGTCTTTTATAAATGTATTAGATTTAAGAATGTTTAGATATTTGTACTGAAAACAAGAACACTGATGGCAGTTTATATTGTAGGTCTCAGTATAAAACATGAGTATTAGTAACACTATAAACTGTAATATAATGCCCATAACCAGATACTCTAATGTCAAAGACCACAGTAGATTCTCAGTCAAATATCCTGATGATGTGTGTGTGTGTGTGTGTGTGTGTGTGTTCACATGATGTGTGTGTGTGTGTGTGTGTGTGTGTGTTCAGACGATGTGTGTGTGTGTGTGTGTGTGTGTGTTCACACGATGTGTGTGTGTGTGTGTGTGTGTGTTCAGACGATGTGTGTGTGTGTGTGTGTGTGTGTGTTCACACGATGTGTGTGTGTGTGTGTGTGTGTGTGTGTGTGTGTTCACATGATGTGTGTGTGTGTGTGTGTGTGTGTGTTCACATGATGTGTGTGTGTGTGTGTGTGTGTGTTCACATGATGTGTGTGTGTGTGTGTGTGTGTGTGTGTGTGTTCACATGATGTGTGTGTGTGTGTGTGTGTGTGTTCACATGATGTGTGTGTGTGTGTGTGTGTGTGTTCAGACGATGTGTGTGTGTGTGTGTGTGTGTGTGTTCACACGATGTGTGTGTGTGTGTGTGTGTGTGTGTGTGTGTGTTCACATGATGTGTGTGTGTGTGTGTGTGTGTGTGTTCACATGATGTGTGTGTGTGTGTGTGTGTGTGTTCACATGATGTGTGTGTGTGTGTGTGTGTGTGTGTGTGTGTTCACATGATGTGTGTGTGTGTGTGTGTGTGTGTTCACATGATGTGTGTGTGTGTGTGTGTGTGTGTTCAGACGATGTGTGTGTGTGTGTGTTCAGACGATGTGTGTGTGTGTGTGTGTGTGTTCACACGATGTGTGTGTGTGTGTGTGTGTGTGTTCAGACGATGTGTGTGTGTGTGTGTTCAGACGATGTGTGTGTGTGTGTGTGTGTGTGTGTTCACACGATGTGTGTGTGTGTGTGTGTGTGTGTTCACATGATGTGTGTGTGTGTGTGTGTGTTCAGACGATGTGTGTGTGTGTGTGTGTGCGTTCAGACGATGTGTGTGTGTGTGTGTGTGTGTGTGTGTTCACACGATGTGTGTGTGTGTGTGTGTGTGTGTGTGTGTTCAGACGATGTGTGTGTGTGTGTGTGTTCAGACGATGTGTGTGTGTGTGTGTGTGTTCAGACGATGTGTGTGTGTGTGTGTGTTCAGACGATGTGTGTGTGTGTGTTCACACGATGTGTGTGTGTGTGTGTGTGTGTGTTCACACGATGTGTGTGTGTGTGTGTGTGTGTGTGTTCACACGATGTGTGTGTGTGTGTTCACACGATGTGTGTGTGTGTGTTCACATGATGTGTGTGTGTGTGTGTTCAGACGATGTGTGTGTGTATGTGTGTGTGTGTGTTCAGACGATGTGTGTGTGTGTGTGTTCAGACGATGTGTGTGTGTGTGTGTGTGTGTGTTCAGACGATGTGTGTGTGTGTGTGTGTGTGTGTGTGTTCACACGATGTGTGTGTGTGTGTGTGTGTGTGTGTGTGTTCAGACGATGTGTGTGTGTGTGTGTGTTCAGACGATGTGTGTGTGTGTGTGTGTGTTCAGACGATGTGTGTGTGTGTGTGTGTTCAGACGATGTGTGTGTGTGTGTTCACACGATGTGTGTGTGTGTGTGTGTGTGTGTTCACACGATGTGTGTGTGTGTGTGTGTGTGTGTGTTCACACGATGTGTGTGTGTGTGTTCACACGATGTGTGTGTGTGTGTTCACATGATGTGTGTGTGTGTGTGTTCAGACGATGTGTGTGTGTATGTGTGTGTGTGTGTTCAGACGATGTGTGTGTGTGTGTGTTCAGACGATGTGTGTGTGTGTGTGTGTGTGTGTTCAGACGATGTGTGTGTGTGTGTGTGTGTTCACACGATGTGTGTGTGTATGTTCAGACGATGTGTGTGTGTGTGTGTGTGTGTGTGTGTGTTCACACGATGTGTGTGTGTGTGTTCACACGATGTGTGTGTGTGTGTTCAGACGATGTGTGTGTGTGTGTTCAGACGATGTGTGTGTGTGTGTGTGTGTGTGTGTGTGTGTGTTCACACGATGTGTGTGTGTGTGTGTGTGTGTGTTCAGACGATGTGTGTGTGTGTGTGTGTGTGTTCAGACGATGTGTGTATGTGTGTGTTCAGATGATGTGTGTGTGTGTGTGTTCAGACGATGTGTGTGTGTATGTGTGTGTTCAGACGATGTGTGTGTGTGTTCAGACAATGTGTGTGTGTGTGTGTTCAGACGATATGTGTGTGTGTGTTCAGACGATGTGTGTGTGTGTGTGTTCAGACGATGTGTGTGTTCAGATGATGTGTGTGTTCAGGTGATGTGTGTGTTCAGACGATGTGTGTGTTCACACGATGTGTTTGTTCAGATGATGTGTGTGTTCAGGTGATGTGTGTGTTCAGATGATGTGTGTGTTCAGATGATGTGTGTATTCAGATGATGTGTGTGTTCAGACGATGTGTGTGTTCAGGTGTGTGTGTGTTCAGGTGATGTGTGTGTTCAGATGATGTGTGTGTTCAGATGATGTGTGTGTTCAGGTGATGTGTGTGTTCAGATGATGTGTGTGTTCAGATGATGTGTGTGTTCAGGTGATGTGTGTGTTCAGATGATGTGTGTGTTCAGGTGATGTGTGTGTTCAGGTGATGTGTTTGTTCAGATGATGTGTGTGTTCAGATGATGTGTGTGTTCAGATGATGTGTGTGTTCAGGTGATGTGTGTGTTCAGATGATGTGTGTGTTCAGGTGATGTGTGTGTTCAGGTGATGTGTTTGTTCAGATGATGTGTGTGTTCAGGTGATGTGTGTGTTCAGGTGATGTGTGTGTTCACACGATGTGTGTGTTCAGATGATGTGTGTGTTCAGGTGATGTGAGTGTGCAGGTGATGTGTGTGTTCAGATGATGTGTGTGTTCAGGTGATGTGTGTGTTCAGGTGATGTGAGTGTTCAGATGATGTGTGTGTTCAGGTGATGTGTGTGTTCAGATAATGTGTGTGTTCAGATGATGTGTGTGTTCAGATGATGTGAGTGTTCAGGTGATGTGAGTGTTCAGATGATGTGTGTGTTCAGATGATGTGTGTGTTCAGGTGATGTGAGTGTTCAGATGATGTGTGTGTTCAGGTGATGTGTGTGTTCAGGTGATGTGTGTGTTCAGGTGATGTGTGTGTTCAGATGATGTGTGTGTTCAGATGATGTGTGTGTTCAGATGATGTGTGTGTTCAGGTGATGTGAGTGTTCAGATGATGTGTGTGTTCAGGTGATGTGTGTGTTCAGATGATGTGTGTGTTCAGATGATGTGTGTGTTCAGATGATGTGTGTGTTCAGATGATGTGTGTGTTCAGGTGATGTGAGTGTTCAGATGATGTGTGTGTTCAGGTGATGTGTATGTTCAGGTGATGTGTGTGTTCAGATGATGTGTGTGTTCAGATGATGTGTGTGTTCAGGTGATGTGTGTGTTCAGATGATGTGTGGTTCAGGTGATGTGTGTGTTCAGATAATGTGTGTGTTCAGATGATGTGTGTGTTCAGGTGATGTGAGTGTTCAGGTGATGTGTGTGTTCAGATGATGTGTG
Source organism: Gila orcuttii (assembly GCA_026230005.1). Lineage (NCBI taxonomy): Eukaryota > Metazoa > Chordata > Actinopteri > Cypriniformes > Leuciscidae > Gila > Gila orcuttii. The sequence continues at coordinate 42,763,485 of JAPDVR010000019.1, read as the reverse complement.
TGTTCAGGTGATGTGTGTGTTCAGATGATGTGTGTGTTCAGGTGATGTGTGTGTTCAGGTGATGTGTGTGTTCAGATGATGTGTGTGTTCAGGTGATGTGAGTGTTCAGGTGATGTGTGTGTTCAGGTGATGTGAGTGTTCAGGTGATGTGTGTGTTCAGATGATGTGTGTGTTCAGATGATGTGTGTGTTCAGATGATGTGTGTGTTCAGGTGATGTGAGTGTTCAGGTGATGTGTGTGTTCAGATGATGTGTGTGTTCAGGTGATGTGTGTGTTCAGGTGATGTGTGTGTTCAGGTGATGTGTGTGTTCAGGTGATGTGTGTGTTCAGATGATGTGTGTGTTCAGATGATGTGTGTGTTCAGGTGATGTGTGTGTTCAGGTGATGTGAGTGTTCAGGTGATGTGTGTGTTCAGATGATGTGTGTGTTCAGATGATGTGTGTGTTCAGGTGATGTGTGTGTTCAGGTGATGTGTGTGTTCAGATGATGTGTGTGTTCAGATGATGTGTGTGTTCAGGTGATGTGTTTGTTCAGATGATGTGTGTGTTCAGGTGATGTGAGTGTTCAGATGATGTGTGTGTTCAGATGATGTGTGTGTTCAGGTGATGTGTGTGTTCAGATGATGTGTTTGTTCAGATGATGTGTGTGTTCAGATGATGTGTGTGTTCAGGTGATGTGTGTGTTCAGGTGATGTGTGTGTTCAGATGATGTGTGTGTTCAGATGATGTGTGTGTTCAGATGATGTGTGTGTTCAGGTGATGTGTGTGTTCAGGTGATGTGTGTGTTCAGATGATGTGTGTGTTCAGATGATCTGTGTGTTCAGGTGATGTGAGTGTTCAGATGATGTGTGTGTTCAGGTGATGTGTTTGTTCAGATGATGTGTGTGTTCAGGTGATGTGTGTGTTCAGATGATGTGTGTGTTCAGGTGATGTGTTTGTTCAGATGATGTGTGTGTTCAGGTGATGTGTGTGTTCAGATGATGTGTGTGTTCAGATGATGTGTGTGTTCAGGTGATGTGTGTGTTCAGGTGATGTGTGTGTTCAGGT